>OY755238.1:95913529-96065068 GCA_963576725.1 Azorinus chamasolen | reverse complement strand
TAATTTCAAGAACACCGCTTGCTCTATATAATAAGTAAAAGGTATTCAACTCTGGCCGAAATCTGCTCAAAAATCGATGGGTTCATATTCACTGAGATTGTCCTTGAAAGCTATTTAACCACCGATTTCCATAAACTGTGTCTCATTTATCAAGGAAATCGTCACTCTTGATGAGCAGTCATCTATTTTTTTTTCAGAATATTAACACGTTTTTAGCTCACCTGGCACAAATTGCCAGGTGAGGTATTGTGGAGGGGGCGCTGTCTCCGGCGTCGTGCGTCGTCAACAATTTACTTAAACAATTTCTTCTCTAAAACCACAAAGCCTAGAGCTTGATATTTGGTATGTAGGTTCATCTAATGGTCCTCTACAAAGATTTGTTCAAATTATGACCTCCGGACCAAAAATGGCCCCGTCCTGGGGCTTATCAGTTTTTCATAGGAAAATCTTTAAAAATCTTCTTCTCTAAAACCGTAAGGCTTAGACCTTTGATATTTGGTATGTAGCATCATTCTAATGTCCTCTACAGAGATTGTTCAAATTATGACCCCCGGACCAAAAATGGCCCGCCCCGGGGCTTATCAGTTTTTTCATAGGAAAATCTTTAAAAATCTTCCTTTCTAAAATCGTAAGGCTTAGACCTTTGATATTTGGTATTGTAGCATCATCTAATGGTCCTCTGCAAAGATTGTTCAAATTATGACCCCGGACCAAAAATGCCCCGCCCCGGGGCTTATCAGTTTTTCATTGGATAATCTTTAAAAATCTTCTTCTCTGAAGCCGTAAGGCCTAGGACTTTGATATTTGGTATGAAGCATTACAAAGTATGTTCAAATTATGACCCCTGGACCAAAAATAGCCCCGCCCTGGGGCTTATCAGTATTTCATAGGAAAATCTTAAAAAAATCTTCTTCCCTCAAACCGTAAGGCCTAGACCTTTGATATTTGGTATGTAGCAATGTCTAATGGTCCACTACAAAAAATTTCAAATTATGGTCCCCGTACCAGAAATTTTCCCTACCCTGGGGCTGATCAGTTTTTCATAGGAAAATCTTTGAAAATCTTCTTCTCCTAAACTGTAAGGCCTAGACCTTTGATATTGATATGAAGCATCATCTAATGATTTTCTACCAATATTGTTCAAATTGTGACCCCAGGGCCAAAAGTGGCCCCGCCCTGGGCTTATCAGTTTTTCATAGGAAAATATTTGAAAATCTTCTTCTAAACTGTAAGGCCTAGACCTTTGAAATTTGGTATGTAGTATCATCTAATGGTTTTCTACCAAGATTATTCAAATTTAAATTCTCCTTCTGTGAAATTGTAAGGCCCAGAACTTTGAAATTTATATGAATCATCATCTAATGTTCCTTTATTAAGATTGTTCAAATTTAAACTCCAGGCCTAAAATTATGGTCCTTGGTTTCATATTGGCCCCAATCTGTATCTGACTTATTTTTACATAGAAATACAGTATATGCATAAGTCTATAGTAACCAGGTGAGCGGTTTAGGGCCATCATTGCCCTCTTGTTACAATGAGTCGCCGAAGTGGCAACCTCTCTAGAACACAGGTTGCAGGGTTTTCCCTTGACCCCTTCAAAAAGACCAATTTGAGGGTCCCCTTGACCCGCTCTCTATATAGTCAAGAACAGACTTTCTTAATTTTTAGGGTAATTTCTAAAATTGAAGGGACATTTCAACAGAAAAAGGGGGTCAGGGAAAACCCTAGGTTGACTCTGGCGTTTGAAATAGAAATACGCTATAATTCAAGTTGAATTACCATATAACTGGTCTATAAGGCATTTCCCCGGTCTGATAGCATGAATACATATTGTGCATTCACAATTTTTCAAATAATCCTCTAAAAATCTCTACAAGCTTGATATTGATATCGGTGAAAGTCACTACTTTCGGTTTTAAACCGAAAGTAAATACTAACAAACCGAAAGCGGTGACTTTCACCGATATCATTATCAAGCTCGTAAAGAGTTTTAGAAGATTATTATTTGAAAAATTGTGAATGAACCAATCGATATTTTAGCAGATCTCAGAGGTGACATTTTTAGCCCAATCTTCATGAAACATTATCAGAATGATTGTTTTGATAAAATCTCTGACGAGATTGAAAGTAGGTCACATGGGGTCAAAAACTAGGGCACTAGGTCAAACCTTAGGAAAACCTTGTGAACACTCTAGTGGTCACATTTTTTGTCAATCTTCATGAATTTAGTCAGAATGATTGTCTTGATAAAATCTCAGACATGTTTGAAAGTGGGTCAAGTGAGGTCAATAACTAGGTCAATAGGTCAAATAGTAGGAAAACCTTGTGAACACTCTAGAGGTCACATTTTTAGCCGAATCTTCATGAATCTTTATCAGAATAATTTTTTTTATAATATCTGGGAAGAGTTTGATAGTGGGTCATGTGGGGTCAGAAAATAGGTCACTAGATTAAACAGAAAAACCTTGTTAACAATCTAGTGGTCACATTTTTATACCCCCACAAACAAAGTTTTGGGGGGGGGGGTATACTGGAGTCACCATGTCCGTCTGTCCGGCTTGTCCGTATCATGACTTCCAAAGTATAAAAGCTATTAACTTTAAACTTCATATTAAGATAGATCACATTGACCGCAAGTGCAGTGCACAAGTACACTACGTTGATTTTTAACGGAATTACAGCATTTTGACTTAGAAACTTTTAGGAAATTTCAGGTTTTCCGGAGTTGTTTTCTAAACTGTACCAGATACATATTGTAGTTATTTATTTCTATAACCCCCATATCTGTGTCAAATGTTCTAGTGGGGGTATTCATCACCTTTAGTGGTAGTTCTAGTTTGTGCAATCTTCATGAAACTTGGTCAGAATGATTGTTTTGGTAAAATCTCGGACAAAATGGAAAATTGGGCATGCAGGGTTATAAACTAGGTCAAATAGTAGAAAACCTTGTTAACACTCTAGAGGTCACATTTTTAGCCAACATGGTTAGAATGATTGTGCTGATAAAATCTTGGACGAGTTTGAAAGTGGGTTATGTGGGGTCAAAAAGTAGGTCACTGGGTCATATCTCAAGTTGATTTTGATCATGGGTGGGGTGGAATAATAAATAGGCACTAGGTCAAATCATAGAAAAATCACTCTAGAGGGCACATTTTTAGCCCAGAATAATTGTCTTGATAAAATCAATATTCTAAATCTTTGAAAATCTTGTTCTCCAGAACCAATGCTCATGATCCACTATCAACATTGTTCAAATATTGTCCCTTAAATCAATATTAGCACCATCCTGGGGCTACCCAGCTATAATCTTAAATCTATAGTAATCAGGTGAGCTATTAAAGGCCATCTTGGCCCTCTTGTCATGCATTTGCAAACAGAGCAAACCCAGATCAGACAGCTCCTATTGGAGCCAACTTGCCAGGGTCTGCTCTGTTTCCTGATGGAATTTGATAGATCTGTTTATTTAGTTTCTAAAATGGCTACAATGTTCCACCTTCCTAATCCATATTTCATAATAACAATTTTGTCCATGAATATTCTGTAGGTATTGATATTTGGAATAAATTACAGAACAGGGAAAGGGTTATTCAAAATATTGCATACTCTTGACAAGTGATCGTGTGAGAGGGTCTTAGTCACATTCAATGATTATTATGGTCTTCAATTTGGTTCTAGAATTTATCCCTTTACTCCATGACTATTCATGTAAGAACTAATGACACCATGAATATTAATTAGGTGATTTTTTATAATAACATGAACACAGGCCATGCCAGAAATTTCAGAATCAGATTTTATTGCATAAGCAAACAGAGCAGACCCAGATAAGACGGCTCCTGCAGGAGCCATCCAATCTGGGTCTGCTCTGTTTGCAAAGGTGTATCATTGGAGTAAATGGTTAAAATTTGTTTTTACTTTAGGTCATTCAAATATGCTTTACGGAAGAGGGAGTATTGTCAATGGGACAGTGGTAAACATTGTAGACTTTGATCAGATAGCTCCCAGGGAAACTACGGGGTCAATGTCAACAGTTTTCTGTTCTGATACATACCAAACCTATAAACCTGGTCAGTTGACTTTCATTTGCAAACAGTTTTGATCCAGATCAAAGGTAGAATTACTCATGATCATAGAGTTACTCAAGATCCAAGCTGTTTGCCCAAAAAGTCATTTTCTCAAAACACTGAATTAATTGAATAATATCTAAAAAAAAATAATTAACAGATGAAATTTTGTGCTAAAAGCATTTTGTTAACCCTTTCCCTCATATAAATGCATTTTCACACATTTGCAAACAGAGTAAACCCAGATCAGTATAGGAGCCGTCTATGAATATTCAGTAGGTATCGAAATTTGGACTAAATATAGAACAGGGAAAGAGTTAACCCTTTCCCTCATATAGATACCTTTTCATGCATTTGCAAACACAGTTTACCCAGACAAGACAGCTCCTATAGGAGCCGTCTGATCAGGGTCTGCTTTGTTTGCTTTTGACATGATATAATTCTGATTATTGAACAGGGAAAGGGTTAAAGCAAGTGAAGATTTGATCATGTCTGAATGTTGCTTTTCAAATGATTTTTCATTGCTTCTATTTTGATTTCAGAAAAAATGCCACTGGACTTCAAAAGAGAACAGTTGCGGAAAGATATATTGTATGTCTTGTCTAAGCATCCTGAAGGTGTGTTCCGAGACAATGTGTGGCAACTGTTGACGAAAGAAACTGGGCGTCAGGCTGCAGCAGCTCATTATGGTGTTAGTAGACTGTCAGATATACTCGATCAGTTGCCTGGGATAGAGCAAATCAAGGATGAAAAGGGTCGCACTCGCATTCAACAATCCCTCACAGGGACACAGGATGCAATGGGACTCATGGGAGGGAATTATTTAGACGATTTTCCCTTGCCCTCAACCTCAGGTCTCTCAAAAGAAACTGGGGCTAGACCCAAGACTGAGCATAACAGTCAGGCCAGAGGAGTTAGATCCCCTTGGACTAAAATTGACAGTCCCATTGTGCTGACCGATGATGAGGAGGAAGACAGAGCAGGTGATAGAGTGACTCTAGTGAGAGAACAGCAAAAAGGGCAAAAGACACCAGCAATAGACTTGATGAAAATGCTGGGTAAGGGGCCACCTAATGGTGCTGGAAATTCTTCTAGTTCAAAAGCAGGTGCCAAAGCTAAATCAGAAGAATTTATATCACTGATTGAAGATGATGATAACAAGAAGTTTGAAACAAGGCCAGAGACAATTGATTTGACCGGGGACCTGTCTAGTCCCTCACCACCCACACAACTTACCAAGCATGCCAGTAGTGTGCGTTTGCCTATATCTCAATTAGCTGGACAGTCACTTGTACAGAGTCCAGTCCCTTTACTCAGCATCAGACCTCAGCTTGCCCCCCAGCCTATTCTCCATGGTCAGCCTCAAATCAGGAGTCTCATGCAGAATTTTTGGGGCTTGCCTCAACTCCAATATAATCTGGCTCAACAACAATCCCAGCTCAATCAGCCACAAATTAGTCCCAAACAGCCCCAGATTAGCCCTGGTCAGCCACAAAGTAGCTTAGGTCAGCAGCAAAGAAGTGTTGGTCAGCCTCAAAGTAGCCTAGCTCAGCCACAAATGACTGCTAGTGGGCCTAGGACTTCTGAAGATAAACTGTCATTTGTTCAGCGCCCACATCAAGACTCCCAAATTAATCCATTTATTACAGGCAGGATTGGGATGCAAGGATCCATAGATCTTCATGTTAAGCAAATCAGCCGTGTTGATTTTGAGAGGAGAGATGTCATTGTACGTCCAGTGGTCATACCACGTGGAACAACTCCATCAAAGGCTTTTATTGATAATGTTGCAAAGGAATGTATTGAAACTCTTGCAGAGGCAAATGAATATGTCAGTCCTCAAAGAGTTCAAATGCTGATATGTCAGCGTATGAATGTGAACACTATCAGACATTTAGGCTTCAACTACATAGATGAAATACCGTGTATGAACGAACTCAATAGGTTGTTGAGTAAAGTGAATGCATACGTCTTAGCGTTTGTGAAAACTCGTTCAATGTGTTCACTGTATGAGTTACATGAATGCCTGCGGGAGTACGTGCCAAACAGGGGGGACTTCTCAGCTTTGAAGCTTGGACCTCTCCAGCGATTGCCTGATGTCTTCAAATATTTCCGATTTCCTCCGGACCAAGCAGAAATCCCACAGATATCTAGCATGGACATATTGGATCACTTTCACAACTTCTTGACAAAGTATAAATTGTGGACACAAGATTTGGGGAAGCAGCATGAACCTTTCTTGAACTATTTGGTTGAAGAATATGGTGCAGACGATGCCTATTATCTTGGGGTAGTTATGCG
This sequence comes from Azorinus chamasolen, assembly GCA_963576725.1. Lineage (NCBI taxonomy): Eukaryota > Metazoa > Mollusca > Bivalvia > Cardiida > Solecurtidae > Azorinus > Azorinus chamasolen. The sequence continues at coordinate 96,058,703 of OY755238.1, read as the reverse complement.
GAGTCTGAAACTAGCAGCTGGGGTAAGCTCACTAACAAAGCTGTACAGTAAAACCTCTGTAAACCAGACACTTAATTTAGTACATGTATAAATATTAGTCTTGGAGCTTTCTGCATGACAGTCACTCTGCACTAAGCAGCCACCTGCTTAAAAGTATCTAAAGTCTCCTCAACTAGAATTCTGGTTTAGAGGGGTTTTACTGTGGATGTTTCTCAGCCAACAAAGTAGGATTTGACACAAAATGGAGAATATATTATACTGTTAACCCTTTCCTTTATATAATGTAAACCTTTCAAGAATTGCTTTTTAGCTCCACTTTTTCAAAAGTGGAGCTATTGTCATGACCCTCTCGTCGGCGTTGGTTAACCTTTTTGTTAAGGTCCCTTTTCTCAGAAACCATGAAAGATATTTGGTTCATATTTGGTATGTATGTTTATTATCACAAGAGGAACCCATTTCAAGAGGGTAGGTAACCCTAAAATTAATTTTGCCATAGTTGTGCCCCTTTTTCGACTTAGATTTTTCATTGTTGGTAAGTTTTATGTTCAGGTCTATGTCTCAGAAACTGTCCAAGATATTTGGTTCAACTTTGGAATACATGTTAACTTATTACAAGGGGGACCCATTTCACAAGGGCAGGTAACACTAAAAATAATATTGCTGTAGTTATCTGCCCTTTCTGACTTAGACTTCCACTACACTATCCAGCACTAAAGAAAGTAGAGCGCGCTGTCTGCGGACAGCTCTTGTTGTATTTTGCTTTAACAAAAATTATAGAATCAGATATATATCATGCCAAAAGCAAACAGAGCAGTCCTATAGGAGTGATCTGATCTGGGTCTACACTGTTTGTAAATTAATGCATGAAAATGGGTGAATATGGCAGAAAGGGTCAATATACTTTTAATCCTCTTGTCATGTTGTAGGTGTTGAAAAAAGCACAGAGGGAATGTGGGCGGAGTCACCAGGATGTGATGGAACATTTTAGACAAAACCTAAAACAAAGCATTGACAATGCTTTCAGGTAAACTCATACATTATCTCATGTCATGCAAAGTAATTTTCATCTGCAATAATTATGCTTCTGTTGACGATAGTCAGGGGACATTATGGTTTGCGCCTGTCCGTCAGTCCATCCGTCGGTCCTTGTGTCACGCTTTTACGAGCAGTTGGTTGTCATAGTTTTTTCATTGTCTTATATCTCACTAACCACTATAGCTATTGGTGTGGAATTGCATGTACACATTAACCCTTCGCTTGCTATTCACGTCAATATACCTACCTGTAAATAGTGCAGACCCAGATGAGACAGCTCCTGCAGGAGCTGTCTCATCAGGGTCTGCACTATTTACAAATTGATGGTGCAACCAGTGCACTCCACAGCAGTGATTTCACAGCGAAATACTTGTACACAGTGAAGATATATGTAATTATACAACAAGGCATGGGTAAAGAAGGAGAAATATATTTTAAAATTCAGCAAGAGAAGGGTTAAAGATATAGGTATGATTCTACAGTTCCTGCTTTGACTGAAACTCCGGTGTACATGTGCCATAATATGACTTTTACAGAGGTGTAGAAAGGCGTATTTATGGAGGAAAGAGTTAAGTAAATTGCAAAAATTACAATGTACTTGACCATATGATGCATGTTGGCAGGAAGTTCCGAGCTGCCATTTTGCAGCCTAGCAGTGGGGAGGAGGATATGGAGGTGCGACGTCATTATCTAAAGATGCGGCCAGAGCTTGTCATCATGGAGGTGTTTGAAAAGTTCAATCTACTGATATCTGTGACACAGCTGGAGGAGAAGAAGCACAAAGCACACAGGCTCACAAGATGCATCAAGGTAAATTTTAACTCTTTCCTTCATTCAAAGGCTTTTTCAGACCTTTACAGAGTAGACTCAGAGCCTGCTGTTTTTGCTTTTTGTTTTATATCACATAGATGTGATCATTCAGTTTTTGTTAAACCAAAATATTCCTTTGAAAAGTTTACATTATAAAAATGAATTTATTTTATATTCATAAAGTGACATGAAGCTTTTGTGATAGCCTGATGTCCGTCGTCTGTCGGCGTGCGGCGTGTCCCTCGTCAACAATTTGAACCTTTAAAATTCTTCTCCTCTGAATCTACAGGGTTCTCAGTTTTCATCTTTGGCACATGGCATCATGTTAAGGTCCTCTACGAAATTATATAATTTATGCCCCTGGGGTCAAAATTGGCCCCACCCCAGGGGTGCCTTGTTTTTAGCTCACCAGAGCACAAAGTGCTCAGGGTGAGCTTTTGTGATCACCCGTTGTCCGTCGTCCGTCGGCGTGCGTCGTCCGACGTCCATCGTTCGTCGTCCATCGTCAACAATTTGAACCTTTAAAAATCTTCTCCTCTGAATCTACAGGGATCTCAACTTTTATCTTTGGCACATAGCATCATATTCAGGTCCTTTACAAAAGTTATATAAATTATGCCCCTGGGGTCAAAATTGACCCCGCCCCAGGGGTGCCTTGTTTTCAATAGAAACATATAGTAAAACTTTGAAAATCTTCTTCTCTGAAACCAGAAGGTTCATAGCTTTCATAATTGGCACATAGCATCATGTGTAGGTGCTCTACAAAAGTTATATAAATTATGGCCCTGGGGTCAAAATTGGCCCCGCCCCAGGGGTGGGCAGTTTTCAATAGTATCATATATTGCAAACTTTGAAAATCTTCTCCTCTGAAACTGGAAGGTTATCAGCTTTCATATTTAGCACATAGCATCATGTTCAGGTCCTCTACAAAAGTTATATAAATTATGGCCCCGGGGTCAAAATTGGCCCCGCCCCAGGGGTGGGCAATTTTCAATAGAAACAAATAGTGAAATCTTTGAAAATCTTCTCCTCTGAAACTGGAAGGCTCACAGCTTTCATATTTGGCACATAGCATCATGTTTAGGTCCTCTACATAAGTTATATGAATTATGGCCCCGGGGTCAAAATTGGCCCCGCCCCAGGGGTGGGCAGTTTTCAAAAGAAACAAATAGCGAAATCTTTGAAAATCTTCTTCTCTGAAACTGGAAGGCTCCTAGCTTTCATATTTAGCACATAGCATCATGTTCAGGCCCTCTACAAAATTTGTATAAATTATGGCCCCGGGGTCAAAATTGGCCCCGCCCCAGGGGTGGACAGTTTTCAGTAGAACCAAATAGTGAAATCTTTGAAAATCTTTTCCTCTGAAACTAGAAGGTTCTCAGCTTTCATATTTGGCACATAGCATCATGTTCAGGTCCTCTACAAAAGTTATATAAAATATGGCCCCGGGGTCAAAATTGGCCCCGCCCCAGGGGTGGGCAGTTTTCAATAGAAACAAATAATGAAATCTTTGAAAATCTTCATTTCTGAAACTGGAAGGTTCTCAGCTTTCATATTTGGCACATAGCATCATGTTCAGGTCCTCTACAAAAGTTATATGAATTATGGCCCTGGGGTCAAAATTGGCCCCGCCCCAGGTGTGGACAGTTTTCAATAGAAACAAATTGTGAAATCTTTGAAAATCTTTTCCTCTGAAACTGGAAGGTTCTCAGCTTTCATATTTGGCACATAGCATCATGTTCAGGTCCTCTACAAAAGTTATATAAATTGTGCCGCTTGGGTCAAAATTAGCCACGCCCCAGGGCAGGCTAGTTTGCTATAGAAACATATAGTGAAAACTTTGAAAATCTTCTCCTCAGATTGTCTGGTGAGCGCTTCAGGGCCATTCTGGCCCTCTTGTCTATAGAAACATATAGTAAAACTTTGAAAAATTTCTCCTCTGAAACTGGAAGGTTCTCAGCTTTGATATTTGGCACATAGCATCATGTTCAGGTCCTCTACAAAAGTTATATAAAGTATGCCCCTGGGATCAAAATTGGCCCCACTTTAGGGATGGCCAGTTTTCAATAGAAACATATAGAGAAAACTTTGATAATAATCTCCTTTGAAACTGGAAGGTTCTTAGCTTTCATATTTGGCACATAGCATCATGTTCATGTCCTCTACAAAGTTATTTAAATTATGACCCTGGGGTCAAAATTGGCCCCGCCCCAAGGGTGACCAGTTTTCAATAGAAATATATAGTGAAAAATTTGAAAATCTTCTCCTGAAACTGGAAGGTTCTCAGCTTTTATATTTGGCACATAGCATCATGATCAGGTCCTCTACAAAAGTTATACAGATTATGCCCGAGGAGTCAAAATTGGCCACGCCCAAGGGGTGGCCATTTTTCAATAGAAACATATAGAGAAAACTTTGAAAATCTTCTCCTTTGAAACTGGAAGGTATATGGCACATAGCATCATTTTCAAGTCCTCTACAAAAGTCATATAAATTATGCCCCTTGGGTTAGAATTAGCCGCGCCCCAGGGGTGGTTTCTTTACTTTCTAAAATGGCTACAATGTTCCACCTACCATATTTCCGTATAACTATTTTGTCCATGAATATTCAGTAGGTATTGAAATTTGGAATAAACATAGAACAGGGAAAGGGTTAATACTGGATTGATAGTAACACAGTGAGCGATGCAGGGCAATCTCGGTCCTCTTGTTTGTTGATGCTCACTATAATATTTTTGTGTATGAATATCAAACAGAATGTGAATGCTGGAATGTTGGCCATGGCAGAAACTGCAAAATTAGATCTATATTATTTCATGACTAAACAGAGCCATTTGAATTGGGTCTTCTCTGTTTGCAAAGATGTAAAAAGGTGTGTCTGTGGAGTACAGGTTAAGATGTTGCGTTTGCTCACTACCTTTTTAGGACTTCCTGCATGTGATGAAGGACGATGACCTGACCAAGTCTCTACTGCACCTTGCAATCTGTATGTCCAATCTGAAACTCGAACAGATGGCTGTCAACCTCCTCATGCCACCACAAGAACAGCCTGGAGCTGATGATGCTGTAGGTGGTACCACTGACACCAATAAAGGAAAACCTCCACCAAAGAAAGGTAAGCATTCATGTGAACTGTTGCCATGACATGATGGGGTATATAAATCTGTCAACTGTTGCGCTGAACAGGTACCCAGAAGATATTTACCTGTTGGTTAGGTACATGTGGCTAGCCGTGCTAATACAGTGCTCCCTCCCTATAACGGCCCTCTTAATAACGATTTCCTTCTTACAACAATGCATGTCACTGTTTCCGAAACAACAAGGCTCCAGAAACAACTTTTTTCTATTGTATTTTCTTTATGCCTCCATCAAACCCTATGTCATGACCACTCTTTAGAATCGTCACTTTATGACGATTCTAAAGAGTGGTCACAACATAGGGTTTGATAGAGGCATAGGGGTTTTAGTTCTCGAAATACACTTTATCTGGGAATCTGCAAACAAGTTAATTATGTCTCCCCCCATATTTATATGGGGAAGACATATTGTTTTCGTGAGAGTTGTCTGTCTGTCCGTCTGTCTGTCACACTTTTTGTCCGGACGATAACTTCAATATGCCTGATGCCAGTTTATTGAAACTTCATATATGGAAAGAGTGTAATGAGAGGAAGTGTCATGCACAAGGTCCATAACTCTGGCTTCACTAATATTGGAGTTATTGCCCTTTGTAAAAAAAAATCACACTTTTTTGTCCGGACGATAACTCCTATATGGCTCATGCCATTGGATTGAAACTTCATATATGGAAAGATCATGACGAGAGGAAGTGTCATGCACAAGGTCCATAACTCTGGCTTCACTAATATTGGAGTTATTGCCCTTTGTAAAAAATATCATAATTTTTTGTCCGGACAATAACTTCAATATGCCTGATGCCAGTTGATTGAAACTTCATATATGGAAAGAGCATAATGAGAGGAAGTGCCATGCAGAAGGTACATAACTCTGGCTTCACTAATATAGGAGTTATTGCCCTTTGTAAAAAAAATCACACTTTTTTGTTCGGACGATAACTTCTATATGGCTCATGCCATTGGATTGAAACTTCATATATGGAAAGATCATAACGAGAGGAAGTGTCATGCACAAAGTCCATAACTCTCGCTTCACTAATATTGGAGTTATTGCCCTTTGTAAAAAAAAATCACAATTTTTTGTCCGGATGATTACTCCTATGTGACACATGCCATTGGAGTGAAACTTCATACATGGAACGATCATGATAAGAGAAAGTGTCATGCATAAGATCCTTAACTCGAGCTTCAATAAATTTAGAGTTATTGCCCCTTGTACATTTGTTTAATTCTTTCTTGTCCGGACGATAACTCCTACATGGCTCTTGCCATCGTATTGAAACTTCATACATGGAAAGAGCATGATGAGAGAAAGTGTCATGAACAAGGGCCATACTTTTGGAATTATTGCCCTTTGTTACATTTTTTGGCTGATTAATAACTCCTGTTCGACTGATGCTATTGGAATGACATTTTAATTTTTGAAAGAGCATGATGAAAGTAAGTGTCATGCACAAGAGCCATAAATCTGGTATCAGTATTTTTGGAGTTATTAGCTATTATTGTTTTTATTAGAGGGGAGACATCCGTTTTTGTGACAAAAACCTCTAGTTATGTTTGATTTTCCCTCCCTATAGCGACTCCCTCTGAACAACACATACAATATTCGTATCCGAGTGTCGTCGTAGAGAGGGAGCACTGTATGAACAATGGTCATGAAATCTCTGGATTTAGATAAAATTTGGCAGGATTGTTTAGGCAGTTATTATTTATCAAAAACGGTGGGGGGGGGATAATGTGGAAATAATCCATAGGTAATTACTTGAAACAAATGTTCAAATTATTATAATCCCTGAAAAAAACCGCTCAGCTGCTGGATTGTAAACTTCTTACTATATTTAACCCTTTCCCTAATATAAACATGTTTTCACGCATTTGCAAACAGAGTAGACCCAGATCCTATAGGAGCAGTCTGATCAGGATCTGCTCTGTATGCCAATGGAATTTGATATATCTGTTTCTTTACTTTCTAAAATGGCTACAATGTTCCACCTTCCATATTTCATTATAACTATTTTGTCCATAAATGTTCAGTAGGTAATGAAATTTGCAATAAACATAGAACAGGGAAAGGTTTAAAACAATAACTTTAGAAATGTTCTTAACATGTAACACAGTAGATCTCATGACCTATTGTTTCAGATGGGCAGAGCAGGGCCATCATGGCCCTCGTGTTTGGCCATACAAACAGTGGGTATTAGGTGTCCAAATATAGTAAAACCCCTCTAATGTGAGCAAAATGCTGGGTCTAAAAGGCAGGTGGTAGTTTAATAAAGAAATTTATGCAGAAAACTCCTGTAGGAGCTTACTGTATTACTTTCAATCTGTATTAACCCATTACCTCATAGGCTATTTTTAGATCCAACCTCTTTGAATAAATCTACCAAAAAGGAGCATTAACTAGAGAAAAGGAAAGTTTTAGAAATTTGTAGTTTTGAAACCATTGTGATAAATAGAGCAATATGATATGGAGCAAGTGCTCTATTTATCACAATGGTTTCAGAAAGTAACTTTTACAGTCTTCAAAAGGCGTCAATATGTGGGAACGTGTTAAACGACCACTGGCTTTAAGATACATCTATGTTTATCCGTAAAGTGGTCACTTTAGCTTTTTCTTTTTTACTATATGTAGCGTAAAAAAGATACACAATATTTAAAACCAAATCACAATATTTTCTCCACACACATTTCAGATGCACTTATTGACACAATGAAGAAGTACATTGAAAGATGTCTGAATGCTGGGACTCTGAGATTGACAGACTTGAGCAGAATTGAAGCCAAACTGGTGGAGGACTTTGAGTTTGCACACTTTCATGCTATGGGTTATGGTCAGTTCTTAGCATTCCTGACCTCAGAAGCAAAACAGGTAAATGTGATCTGTAGTGCCTCATACAAACACTTTTAACCCATTCCAATATATTGATGTCTATAAACGCCTCTGTAAAATTAAGTTTTTGAAACCATTGTTCTAGCTATAACAATAGTTTCAAATTGCACAGTTCTAAAAAATTTCTTGTAAATGCTCCTTTTCAATGGAATTATTCAAATAGGTTGGGTCTAAACATAGCATATGAGGGAACTGGTTAAAAGGTATTACTATGAGTGAAAGGGTTAAACAGTTTTTCTGAACCTTTTGATTGGATTTATTTGAAGCTTTCACTGATGAAGGTCATTTCTTTGTAGATATGCATAATATAATGAATTCCTGCTGTGATTATTTTTGACAGAATTGCAACACTTTTTTTGTTACAAGATAGAGTAACACTGTGAAACTTAATTCCTGTGTCACTTTGCCAATATTAGAATTAATCTTCTTAAGATTCATAATGTCATTATATGTATTTATTTCATGAGTTTTCATAGAGTAAAAGGTTAATGAAAATGGCAATATGGGGGCATCATGAATATAAAATAGATTATTTGTTATAATAACACATGAATTTTTGGCCATGGCAGCATCAAAAATATACCCCCGCAAACAAAGCTTGAGGGGGCATATTGGAATCGCCATGTCCACTGGTCAGTCAGGCAGTCAGTCCATCCGTCCGCACTTGAACCTGGGTAATTAAGTGTCGCAATCTCCTTCAGTTTGAAAGTTATTGAATTTATATTTGGTATACTGATAACCACAAATAGTAGATGTGCAAGACACAATATTCATGTCTTTAGTGCCATGCAATTCAGAATTATCTCCCTTTGAACTTTGAGGATTTTTTTGTCATTTTGGCATGAAACATTAGTATTTGGTGTTACGAACTCCTCCCTCAAGTTGACAGTTAGTGAATTGATACTTGCCAAACTTAATAACTGAGAGTAGTAAATGTGCAAAATGTAACTTTTATGTGTTTAGTGCCAGGCATTGTAGAATTATCTCCCTGTGTATTTTTATGCCCCCCCCCCCCCCCCCCCCCTTCTTGAAAATGTTTTATTTTACCCATCTTATACCTTTGACTTTGTTTACATGAATTTTCACTGTGTTTTCTGTTCAATGTTAGCTGCTGGAGGAAGCTGGTGGTCTGGTTCTTGGTGCAGGGGGTCATAAAGGTAACACAGGCCACAGGGTCCAGCCAGCTGAGATTACGAAGTTTGTGAAACAGTGTAAAAAGGCAGGGAGAACAGAGGTAAGGATAATTATCTTAGATTATTTTTTCACCATTGATCTTGTACTTAACCCTGTACTCCATGAATATTCATACAAGAAATAATTCTGTCACGAATATTATCTGAATTTTCATCATTGCCCTGTGAACAAAGGACATTTTCATCATGACAGAACCTGTAGAGTTAGATCTATGTTACAGTAAAACCTCTCTATAACGGCCACTAAACTGTGTTAATTAGTTGGTATTTAGGGCAGGTGGTTGCTTTTAGGAGCGTTCTCTTTTACTTTCACCTTGCTTTAAGCAGCCACCTGCCTTAAATACTTGATGTAATTTAGTGACCATTGTAGAGAGGTTTTACTGTATTTCATAAGCAGACAGAATAGACCCTGATCAGATGGCTGCTATTGGAGCCATCTGGTCTGGGTCTGCACTGTTCACAAAAGTGTGGATATGCGTATTTATGGAATATAAGGTTCAAGTATGCTGAACGCTGAACAAAAGTAATGTGGAGTATTCTTTGGAAGCTTTTTAGCTCACCAGAGCACTTTTGTGCTCAGGGTGAGCTTTTGTGATCGCTTGATGTCCGTCGTCCGTCGTCGTCCGTCGTCCGTCGTCGGGCGTCAACAATTTGAACCTTTAAAAATCTTCTCCTCTGAATCTACAGGGTTCTCAGCTTTCATCTTTGGTACATAGCATCATCTTTAGGTCCTCTACAAAAGTTATATAAATTTTGCCCCTGGGGTCAAAATTGGCCCCGCCCCAGGGGTGCCTTGTTTTCTATTGAAATATATAGTAAAACTTTGAAAATCTTCTCCTCTGAATCCACAGGGTTCTCAGCTTTCATATTTGGCACACAGCATCATGTTCAGGTTCTCTACAAAAGTTATATAAATTATGCCCCTGGGGACAAAATTGGCCCCGCCCCAGGGGTAGCCAGTTTTGAATAGAAACTTATAGTGACAACTTTGAAAATCTTCTCCTCTGAATCTACAGGGTTCTCAGCTTTCATATTTGGCACATAGCATCATGTTCAGGTCCTCTACAAAAGTTATATAAATTATGGCCCTGGGGTCAAAATTGGCCCCGCCCCAGGGGTAGCCAGATTTCAATAGAAACATATAGTGACAACTTTGAAAATCTTCTTCTCTGAATCTACGGCATTCACAGCTTTCATATTTGGCACATAGCATCATGTTTAGGTCCTCTACAAAAGTTATATAAATTATGGCCCTGGGGTCAAAATTGGCCCCGCCCCAGGGGTAGCCAGATTTCAATAGAAACATATAGTGACAACTTTGAAAATCTTCTTCTCTGAATCTACAGGGTTCTAAGCTTTCATATTTGGCACATAGCATCATGTTCAGGTCCTCTACAAAAGTTATATAAATTATGGCCCTGGGGTCAAAATTGGCCTCGCACCAGGGGTAGCCAGATTTCAATAGAAACATATAGTGACAACTTTGAAAATCTTCTCCTCTGAATCTACAGCGTTCTCAGCTTTCGTATTTGGCATATAGCATCATGTTCAGGTCCTCTACAAAAGTTATATAAATTATGGCCCTGGGGTCAAAATTGGCCCCGCCCCAGGGGTAGCCAGTTTTGAATAGAAACATATAGTGACAACTTTGAAAATCTTTTCTTCTGAATCTACAGCATTCTCAGATTTCATATTTGGCACATAGCATCATGTTCAGGTCCTCTACAAAAGTTATATAAATTATGCTCCTGGGGTCAAAATTGGCCCCGCCCCAGGGGTGGTCAGTTTTCAATAGAAACATATAGTGAAACTTTGAAAATCTTCTCCTCTGAAACTGGAAGGTTCTCAGCTTTCATATTTGGCACATAGCATCATGTTCAGGTCCTCTACAAAAGTTATATACATTATGCCCCTGGGGTCAAAATTGACCCTGCCCCAGGGGTGGCCAGTTTTCAATAGTTCTAAACATATAGTGAAAACTTTGAAAAGCTTCTTCTCTAAATCTACAGGGTTCTTAGCTTTCATATTTGGCACATAGGATCATATTCAGGTCCTCTACCAAAGTTATATAAATTATGCCCCAGGGGTCAAAATTGGCCCCGCCCCAGGGGTAGCCATGTCTCAATAGAAACATATAGTGACAACTTTGAAAATCTTCTCCTCAGAAACTGGAAGGTTCTCAGCTTTCATATTTGACACATAACATCATGTTCAAGTCCTCTACAAGAGTTATATAAATTATGCCCCCGGGGTCAAAATTGGCCCCGCCCCAGGGGTAGCCAGTTCGCAAAAGAAAAATATAGTGTCAAATTTGAAAATATTTTCCTCAGAAACTGGAAGGTTCTCAGCTTTCATATTTGGCACATAGCATCATGTTCAGGTCCTCTACAAAAGTTGTATAAATTATGTCCCTTGGATCAAAATTGACCCGCCCCAGGGGTGGCTAGTTTTCTCTAGAAACATATGGTGAAAACTTTGAACATCTTCTCCTCTGATTGCCTGGTGAGCGATGTCAGGGCCATTCTGGCCCTCTTGTTTGCATTACTTTCCATCTCCATTAATCTCTCACCTTTCTTAAAGCGTGATAAATAAACTTTTGATACATTTTCAGTTTTGCAAAATGAGTAGATCCAGTTCAGATATGTCTGTATAGTGTCTGAATCTGCTCTGCTGACTTTTATTATTGAAAGTGGCCATGACAATAAATTCCTTACTTTATATTTGAATATACATGTAATTGCCTTAACCCATTCCTTCATAGGCTATTTTTAGATCCAACCTATTTGAATAAAACTACCGAAAAGGAGCATTAACTTGAGAAAGGGATTTTTTTAAAATTTCATAGTTTAAACACATTGTGATAAATAGAGCATTTGCTCCTATAGGAGCAAATGCTCTATTTATCACAATGGTTTCAAGAAGTGACTATTACAGAGGCGTAGAAAGGAGTATTTATGGAGGAAATGGTTAAATCTCCCATTATATTTTAGCATCATTTTACCTTGTGAAAAATTGAGAAGATTAATTTTTTGCCCAAAGATGATATAATCCTTTACTCCAAAAATACAGTATGCCTGTGCAAACAGAGTAGACCCTGATCAGATGGCTCCTAAGGAAAGGTTAAGATAGTGAATTTCTGATTCAGTTTCACTAATCGAACTGATAGATCTGTTCCTTTAGTTTTTAAAATGTTCTACTTTCCATATTTCGTTATAACTATTTTGCCCTTAAATATTCAGTAGATATTGAAATTTGTAAAATAAATATAAAACAGGGAAAAGGTGAAAAAATGTGCTGTTTGAAGACACACCATCCAACTTGCACACATGCATTGCAATTACAAGTTTACATCACTTTTAGCCCGCAGACATTGAGGAAGCATTGTGTAGTCAGTACAGTGTGAGTGAGGTACGGCAGCTTGGTTGTGGGAGTGTGGCGAGGCTGATGACTATGGCAGAAAAGGCTGACAGACATTCACACCTGTACAGCGATGAGTGTACTGTACATTATGAATCTGCCATGTTGCCAAAAAAAGGGTGAGTATAAGGCTATACATAACATGTTCAGCTCCCCTGGCATATAGTGTCATGGTGGGTTATTTGATCAGTGCTGTGTCTGTTTTCAGTATTCAGCAGTAATTTTACAGGAATAACTCATTTATTTCGCAACCAACCTCAATGTTATAACCACTCTTTAGAATCAACTCAAAGAAACTATTCTAAAGAGTGGTCACAAGATAGGATATGGTGGAGAATTGACGATTTTAGTATTTGAGTATGCACTGTTTTCTGTCGTTCTGATGATGTCATAATTTCGTACATAATATTCATGGAGAAAAGGGTTAAAGAATATTTCCTTCTAAACTACCATGCCAGTTACAATCATACTTGACAGGAATGATTGCAGTTTGATGCTCTACCAGATTTCTTCAAATATATAATTTATAAATCATTCATGCAGATTTCTCGTTGTCATAGAAACAAGGTGAAGAATCAGAGAAAAACATGGGGTTTTTTTATTTCAAGATTCCAAGTTATTTAACAGAAGTGTCCTTTGATTGATCCATCTTTCATGAACTTTTTTATAATTTGAAAAATGGCATCAATTGGCTGAGCTGTTTTACATAATTATATGGTTATGTAGTGTAAAACATTAATACTGATCTGATTTCAGAATTTATTAACAGAAATGTTCCTTGGACTGATCAGGGTCTTCTCTGTTGGCAAATGAAATAATAAAGATGATTCCGTAGTTTCAGCAATGACCAAATATTCATGTGTTCATTATTTCATTATTTCATAAATATTCATGTGTACATGATTCATTATTTCATTAATATTCATGTGTTCATAATTTTAAAAATATTCATGTGTTCATGATTTCTTAAATATTCATGTGTTCATGAAATCATTTCATAAATATTCATATGTTCATTATTGCATAAATAATCATGTGTTCATTATTTCATAAATATTGATGTGTTCATAATTTCATTATATCATAAATATTCATGTGTTCATGATTCCACGTGTTCATGATTTCCTAAATATTCATGTGTTCATGATTTCGTTATTTCATAAATATTCATGTGTTTATGATTTCATTATTATTATTTTTTAATAAATATTCATGTGTTCATTATTTCTTAAATATTCATGTGTTCATTATTTCTTACATAAATATTCATGATTTCATTATTTCTTACATAAATATTCATGTGTTCATGATTTTATTATTTCTTACATAAATATTCATGTGTTCATGATTTCATTATTTCTTACCTAAATACATATGATTTCATTATTTCTTACATAAATATTCATGTGTTCACGATTTTATTATTTCTTACATAAATATTCATATGTTCATGATTTCATTATATCTTACATGAATATTCATGACATACTGGGTTAAAGTTTAGGGCAAGTGGCTCCTTAACCCTTCCCTTCATACAAACGTGTTTTCACGCATTTGCAAACAGAGTAAACCCAGATCAGACGGCTCCCAGAGGAGCCGTTTGATCAGGGTCTGCTCTGTTTGCTTATGAAATTTGATAGATCTGTTTCTATACTTGCTATAATGGCTGCAATGTTCCACCCTCCATGTTCCAATATAACAAATTTGTACATGAATATTCAGTAGGTATTAAAATCTGAATAAACATAGAACAGGGAAAGGGTTAAAGCAAGGTGAAAGTAAAACAGGGTGCTCCTATAGGAGCGTTGTGTTTATTTTCACCTAACTTTAAGCAACCACCTGCCTTTAACACAAAATACTTGATGTAATTTAGTGGCCGTTATAGAGAGGTTTTACTGTATAGCTGAACTTTGATATTTCTCGAACTCGTAAAACTTGAACTTATGGAAAACTTGAAGTCGAGTTCATTCTTTCTAAATTTTCATAATAGAATTGTTCTGAAATGTATTACTATGTATACATGTATCTAGAAGAACATGTAACAACTAGATGCAGATGGAATGTAATGAAAGTTCTTACAGTAACTTTCAACTTTATTTTAGACCTGCATTAGGGTGTGAACTTCATATATTGTCCAGATTAGGCATCAGATGACTTAAACTTGTGTTATATCGAAGTAAGTTGTGTGTTATATAGTAATTTGTATGGTTTAGCCTTTCACTGCGAGCACCAGTCAAAGTTGGCATTTTGGGAAGCCAGACAAAAGAGGCCGCTAAAATCTGCCTACACAACTGCCCCCTGCTGGAGAACCTTGCAGACTGGAGCCAGTGGTCCCTGGTGTTTGAACCTGAGCTTGGAAAACTGACAGACTTTGTCCAGAACTATGGCGGTGTGACAACAAAAAACATTGATGGTGAGCACATAAACAACCATTCCATGAGATGTTCTTCGGCTCTCTGTCATCTGCAAATAATTTTGACAAATACCCTTAACCCATTCCCTCATATTGACGACTTTTGACGCCTCTGTAATAGTCACTTTGTGAAACCATTGTGATAAATAGAGCATTTGTTCCTCTAGGTGCAAATGCTCTATTTATCACAATGGTTTCAAACTACACAATTCTAAAATTTTCCTTTTCTTTAGTTAATGCTCCTTTTCGGTAGATTTATTCAAAGTGGTTGTATCTAAAGATAGCCTATGAGGTTATGGGTTAAACTGGATGTTAAATTTCGTATAGATATTGGTCTTGGAGACTGGTGGCATCTTAATGCTGGGTGAAAGTTATGCAAAAAGTTCCTAGAGGAGCTTTCTGCATTACTTTCACCCTGCTTTAAGCAACTGCAAGCCTTAAAGTTTCTAAATTCTTCTCTACTTGGATTCTGGTTTTACTGTACAATCAGAGCGCTTTGGATTCTGATCAGTTACTTGACGTCTGGATTCATATTGTTTGCATACATAGTCACAAAGTTGCTACTAGCAAGCAAAGAGTTGTCCCTGGTCCCATACATAGTCACAAAGTTGCTACCAACAAGCAAAGAGTTATCCCTGATCCCATACGTAGTCACAAAGTTGCTACTAGCAAGCAAAGAGTTATCCCTGATCCCATGCATAGTCACAAATAAGCAAAGAGTTATCCCTGATCCCATGCATAGTCACAAATAAGCTAAGAGTTGTCCCTGGTCCCATACATAGTCACAAAGTTGCTACTAGCAAGCAAAGAGTTGTCCCTGGTCCCATGCATAGTCACAAATAAGCAAAGAGTTGTCCCTTGTCCCGTACATAGTCACAAATAAGCAAAGAGTTGTCCCTTGTCCCGTACATAGTCACAAATAAGCAAAGAGTTGTCCCTGGTCCCATACATAGTCACCAAGTTGCTACTAGCAAGCACAGAGTTGTCCCTGGTCAGGACATGATCTGTTGTCAAGTAAAAATGATAAAATGTTGAAGGTGCTGAGAGGGTGTGAATAGTGAAGATCCTGATCAGGTGCTGGTGGTGCTGTCAGCTGAACCCTTTCCTTCATGTATATAAAATGCTTTTTCACGCCATTGCAAACAGAGAAGACCCAGATGGCTCCTGTAGGAGCAATCTGATCAGGGTCTGCTCTGTTTGCTTATGAAATTATAATAGATCTGGTTCTACAGTTACCAAACACACCCTTTTCTTGATATCAACACCTCTGGAAACAAAGTAGACTCAGATCAGATGGCTTCTGTAGGAGATATCTGATCTAGGTCTTCTCTGTTTGTTATGAATATTGTATGGATCTAGTTTCTACAATGGTTGAAAAGTCCCTACATTTCTGCCAGTGTAAAAGATTCTCCATTCATGTCCTGTTATAAAAATTCATTTAATTAGTGTTCATTATGCCATTATTTCTCACCCACAAATATTCATGAGGTAAAGGGTTAATCCGTGATTTTTATGCCTCCCAACGGCGGACATATAGTAATTGCATTATCTGTTCTTCCTGCTGTCCGTCCGTCCATCTGTCCTTCCATCTGTCTGTCCCAAATTTTGTGTCCCTTCTATAACATTTTTATCTGTGAATAGATTTCAAAGGTCAAGGTCATCTTTCAGGGTCAAAGGTTGGGGCATAAGTGTTTCACAAACTCTTGTTTCTTCAGGTGGAAAAATTGCTGTTCTGGATTTCCATGCCCTTGAGGTTCAACCAGGGAAGCTTTTAAAGATTGTCTCCAACACGTCAGCAAACCACATTGCTGAGGCCCTAGAGAATCGCGATGTTCCGTCATTCTGCGGCCACCTGGTTTCCATGGTTGCAGCATATAAAGGTGTCGACAAACTGCCTATGGCTCTGCTGGTTGGACATGTGAAAACTGCACTCCTACAGCTACATGCAGGGGACACACAGAACTATGCACCAGGTAGTTTACCTGAATATTCATGGAAGAAATAATGATATTATATTTATTAGATTAATTGTTATAATAGCGCATGGACACAGTAATTTCTGGAAAATGTAGAAACGTGTTTATTATTTCATAAGCAAACAGAGCAGAGCCTGATTAAACGGTTCCTATAAGGAGCGATCTAATCTGGGTCTACTCTGTTTGCAAAGGCATAGAAAAGGGGTATTTATGGAGTAAAGGGCTAACCCTTGAATATTGATGTGAGAAATAATGTGTGTATTACTATTTATTAGTATGATATTTATAATGACACATGAACAAGAAATTATAAAACCTGTATAAAGTAATCAGATCTTTATAATTCCATAAGTAAACAGAGCAGACCTTGATCAGACATGTTTTTAAAAGCATAAACCCTCCCCATCATATAAAGCTTTTTAAACATCTGCAAACAGAGTAGACCCAGATCAGATGGCTTCTATAGGATCAAGGTCTGCATGATATCAGATTGATTCTACAGTTTTTGTCAAAGCAAAAAAAATCCCTTGAAAAATATATAGATATGAAGTTAAAGAATATTTATGAAGTGACCGATTCACACATTAAATGTTCATAAGTGAAAGGGATAAATGTACTTTACATAGATAACGATGCATACCCATATACTAAAATCGTTATTTCTCAATCAAACCCTGTACTGTGACCACTCTTTAGAATCGTCTCTTCAAGACAATTCTAAAGACTGGTCACAGTATAGGGGTTGGTGGAGAAATAAAGGAGCTATTCTTGAAAATGTTTTGATTTACGCATCCTATCTAGAGCTCTGTTAACATCATTTCCAGGTGCACCTACAGTGGCAGAAGTACATCATGCAGCTGCTTTGTTTGTGCTACGTTGTCTGTTACGGATTCCAATAAAAATCTGTGCATCCCTTGCTGATGACCTCTTCCTTGTTCCACTTAGTCAGGTGGTCGGTTCATCCGTATCCAAACAGGTTCTTGTACAGCTGTGTGTGACATTTCAAACTAATCATGAGCTGAATCACCTGATACAGCTTGGATGCCTGCTCGGCATTCATGAATGGCGTGATCTCGTACAGCAGAAGTGCATTCTCCCGGAGTCATCCATACAGACAGTGTCGGCAGAAGAGAAGGAACTGTTTGAAGATGACAAAGAAGATGAGGTTGGTCAAGGTCACATTTGATGGATTTTCATAAAATTTGAGTCAAATGTTAACTAAATTGAAACAATGTGCAGAACACATGTGGCAGTCATGTCGGCTCAAGGTCATGGTCACATTTAAAGGTCAAGTGTTCTAACCTTCAATTTCCATTACATTTTTGTGTCCGCTTCATATCTTCTTAACCCTTTGAAGGATTTTCATAAATTCCATCTGTCATGCTGGATGGATTTGACCCAATTTCAACAAAATGATTGTCAGGTGACCCTCAGTAAAGTTATAAAAATGTTTTTAGTCCATTGCATAAGTAAGTCACACACTAAAAATAGATTTTATACCAGACAATTTCTTTAAACAACACAACCTCCGAAACAACTGACTAAATTTTAAACAGAAGTCAGAGGAATTATTTTTAGCTTTGCATTAATCATTCCTGTCCATTGCATAAGTAGGTCATTCAATGTATTAATAATTCATGTCCATTGTACAAGTATGTCACTCGAGATCAATTAACTAGGTGACCGATGCAGGGCTATTCTGGCCCTCTTGTTTAATTATGCCAGAAAGTGAAGCTCAATCATGTTCCTCCAAACACTCTTTGTTTCTTCTAGCAGTTCTCCTTGCATATACGTTCTTTATAACACTCTTGCTCTTGTTGTTAAGTAGATAAAGGATTTACTTAGTGTTGAATGAGTTCAGCATCTTTAGTAATAGCTTTAATTGGATTATCAGGTTGAAGAAGACGAGGAGAGCAGCTCAGAGACAGAAGATCTTGATGAACTGTTGTCAGATGTCACTTTAACAGTTGTGGATGAAGTTGGTTTGTCGGATGAGGTTGGAAAGATGACAAAGGCAGGCAAGGAAATTAAAACAGAAGAAACAGAAGGAAAGGATGAAAGCACAGTTGGAGAAAATAATGATGAGTCTAAGAAGTCTGACGTAGAAGGTAAACTTTGTTTGTGCAAACCTAGATCAATGTGATCAGAGTCTTCACTATTTGCTAATATTTTAGTTTCATTTACTTTTAAAAAAATTGTGCAGAAACCAAAGGACAGGGGAGTCGAGTGTTTAAACCTTTTTATTATACCTCAATTTCATTTACAATGCTAATTTCCCATAGGCCACCGTGACATATAAATACTGTCAAGCCCAGCGGGAAAAAAATTACTGTCGGAAAAATACTGTCTCCTGCTACCATGGGTACGGAACATCTAGATCAGTGAGCACTTATTAAATTGTGTGCGTGACGTCATCCGATGACGTCATCTGACGCTTGCAATTTGATCAACCATAGTCTTTATGACAATTGCTTTGTTTATGTTTATATATTTGAGAAATGTCGCATTATAAGACCATTTCGGAGGAGGCTCTGTCAAGATTGGACAGTTAAAAGGGCTCCACCAGTACTTACATGTCTAACGTGTAATGAATAGAAATGTGAAGCTGTTCCGCGATTTTTAAGCACTGAGTAGCTCTATAACTTTTGTTTAAAACTGTTTATTGCTGCCACTGAATACATATTTTTGCTGACGAAATTGATTGTGCTGTTCGGTATAATAAAATAAATATCACATCCTATGGAGAGCGAAAGCACGTATTGTCAACCCTCGGTATGGTAATGTCCACCTGGGCTACCAACCTCGGGTTGACAGTACGTGCTGTCTCTCTCCATATGATGTGATATTTATATACTGTCATCTAGACACTTTTTCACACCTTTGCAAACAGAGTAGACCCAAATTTGATGGCTCCTCTAGGAGCCATCTGATCAGTGTCTGCTGTTTGCTTATGAAATTATAAAAGACCTTGATTCTACAGATTTTGATGGTTTGTACACACAGTGTCTTTGAAGTGCAGCTATGCATGATATAATTTTAATCCTTTCCTTCATATAACCCTTTAAGGTAATTTTCCTTTGGAATGTTGCAGCTTAGACTTCGATAAATCAGGGACAGTTGAACTTCAAAATCGAACTTCAAGAGACTGTATAAATTACTTTGAGGGATCAGAAGTTAGTCATTCGATTTCTAATCTGGACAATTTTAAGCTCATCTGTTTCGAAGAATCACGAGCTATTGTCGTAACTCCAGCGTCGGCGGCGGCGTTGTTGTCGTCATTTGTTGTAACTCCAGCGGCGGCGTTGTCGTCGTCGTCATCGTCGTCCGAAATCTTAACATTGACCATAACTTCTTCAATTTTTCATTTACAACCTTCATTTTTGGTATGCATGTTCATCTTGACAATGACGACAGACGAGCGTTTGCATCCACTTGCGGCGCTCTTGTTCAAGTTCCAGCTCAATGCAGGTCTAGAGTAATGCCGAGAACTGTTGGAGCTTTCAGTATTACCTTTGACATGTATTAAGCTGGCTCACATGCTTCTAGATATGCAAATTGATACAGATTAAAACAGTTTTGTATTGCAAAGTTTGGAAAGATCAAACATATGCTTCGAATTATCCCGAAGTTCAAGTTATCTGAGTTGGAGATGTCAAAGTTCAACTGTATCTCATATGGTCAGGGTCTACACCCTTTATAAGAACTCTAGGATCATCATGGCCAGAATGAAATGGATTTTGCTTTGGTTATTGTTTTAAGGAGATGTTGATGACAAGTCTGACATGCAAATGGAAGACACAGACATGGAGGCAGCTGATCAGGTACCAACAACATGTGAAGATATTGTGAACCAGATACGGAAAGAGGAGTTTGGTGTTGGAGTTCATCTAAGTGAGGATGGACAAAAGCTGATGAAAGTATGTTGATTGTTTCCTTAATTTTATTTATGCATTTGTGAGTTTAACCCTTTCCCTCATGATTTGAATACCATCCCTAGGTATGGCACCAGTAAGATGAGTTTATGTGCCAAATATAAAGTCTCTGTCTGTAAAAGTTAAATAAGTATGTCCAAGTCTAAAAACTTTCAAAGAGACAGACAAGTCAATATCAACATGGCTCCAGGTCAAGATGTTTGGGGTCTATTATTAGCCAAGCGCAGTTCCGTCAATTTTTGTTTTTTTGTTTTGCTTTCTTTCATTGTTTGCTTCAACCATTCCTTCATGTTATGTAACTGAACACTTTCCCTGTTCAATATTCATGTAAGAAATAATGACGTCATGATTATCTATTAGCTGAATTTTAGAATTGTAAACTTTTCAAGCAAATTTTTTGTTTTGACAAAATATGTGGAATCCGATTTAAATCATGTCAAAAGCAAACAGAACCCTAATCAGACAGTTCCTATATGAGCTGTGTGATCTGGATCTACCCTATTTGCAAAGGGATGGAAAATCATTTTTATGAAGGAAAAGGTTAACTCTTTTGGCGCCAATGTCTCCTGTTGGCACCATTGAAAACAGTGCAGTCCCAAGCCAGATGCCGCCTTTTCAAGGTGGCATCTGACCTGGGACTTCACTGTTTTCTGTATTATTTTAGCCCAAGCATACATGTTTTTAAAAACAAATGTTTTACTAATATACCTTTATTATTTAGTTTAGAATTATATTTAATATGAAATTATTATTGCAGACGACACATTTAAATTTGGCGCCAAAAGGGTTAATTAAGTGACTGTTCAAAAGAAGTCTTATTCTGGGTCTTTAATGCAGGTGGAAGCTTCATGCAGGACAAGAGTAAATCAGAAAACGCCTGAGGGAACTTTCTCCATTACTTTGTCCTGCATCAAGCAACTACCTGCTTTATAAGAATCAATCAGTGGTCATTATGTCTCCCCCATTTATGGGGAGATATATTGTTTTTGCCAGAGTTGTCTGTCCGTCCATCCGTCCGTCTGTCTTTCTGTCCGTCACAAACTTGTGTCGCGCCTATCTCTGAAACCAGTTGGGCTAGAGTCACCAAACTTCGCAGGAATGTTCACCAGCATGAGTTGTTGTGCACCTGGGTTTTTCAAATTGTCTCCCCCTGATGACTTAAAATTAGAAAAACTTTGTTTCACGGGTATCTCTGAAACCACTAGTACTAGAGTCACCAAACTTCACAGGAATGTTCACCAGCATGAGTTGTTGTGCACCTATGGCTTTTGAATTGTCTGCCCTGATAATTCTTGAGTTATTGCCCCTGATATGAAAACTTAAATTTATACAAACTTTGTGCCGCAGGTATCTCTGAAACCAGTAGGGCTAGAGTCACCAATCTTCACAGGATTGTTCACTAACATGAGTTGTTTTGCTCTTGGGGTTTTGAATTGTCTCCCCCTGTTAACTTTGGAGTAACTGCCCCTGATGACTTAAAATTAGACAAACTTTACCTAGTGTCATGCATATCTCTTAAACCTCTAAGGCTAGAGTCACCAAACTTCACAGGAATGTTGACTAGCATGAGTTGTTGTGCACCTGGGATTTTTGAATTGTCTCCCCTTGATAGTTTTGGAGGTATTGCCCCTGATATGATTACTTAAAATTGAGAGAAAATTTGTGTCATGCATATCTTTATAACCACTAGAGCTAGAGTCACCAAACTTCACAGGAATGTTGACCAGCATGAGTTGTTGTGCACCTTGGTTTTTTAATTGTCTCCCCCTGATAATTCTTGAGTTACTGCCTGATATGATAACTTAAAAATAGAGAAACTTTGTGCTGCACGTATCTCTGAAACCAGTAGGGCCAGAGTCACCAAACTTCACAGAAATGTTCACCAGCATGAGTTATTGTGCATCTGGGTTTTTTAATTGTCTCCCCCTGATAACTTTTGAGTTACTGCCGCTTATGACTAAGAATAAGAGAAACTTTACTTTGTGTCACATGTATCTATGAAACCACTAGTACTAGAGTCACCAAACTTCACAAGAATGTTGACAAGCATGTGTTTTTAGCTCACCAGAGCACAAAGTGCTCAGGGTGAGCTTTTGTGATCGCCTGTTGTCCGTCGGCGTGCGTCGTCCGTCGTTCGTCGTCCGTCGTCAACAATTTGAACCTTTAAAAATCTTCTCCTCTGAATTTACAGGGATCTCAACTTTCATCTTTGGCACATAGCATCATATTCAGGTCCTCTACAAAAGTTATATAAATTATGCCCCTGGGGTCAAAATTGACCCCGCCCCAGGGGTGACTTGTTTTCAATAGAAACATATAGTAAAACTTTGAAAATCTTCTTCTCTGAAACCAGAAGGTTCTCAGCTTTCATAATTGGCACATAGCATCATGTTCAGATGCTCTACAAAAGTTATATAAATTATGGCCCTGGGGTCAAAATTGGCCCCGCCCCAGGGGTGGACAGTTTTCAATAGAATCATATAGTGCAAACTTTGAAAATCTTCTCCTCTGAAACCGGGAGGTTCTCAGCTTTCTTATTTAGTACATAGCATCATGTTCAGGTCCTCTACAAAATTATATAAATTATGGCCCCGGGGTCAAAATTGGCCCCGCCCCAGGGGTGGGAAGTTTTCAATAGAAACAAATTGTGAACTCTTTGAAAATCTTCTTCTCTGAAACTGGAAGGCTCTCAGCTTTCATATTTGGCACGTAGCATCATGTTCAGGTCCTCTACTAGAGTTATATAAATTATGGCCCTGGGGTCAAAATTGGCCCCGCCCCAGGGTTGGGCAGTTTTCAATAAAAACAAATAGTGAAATCTTTGAAAATCTTCTTCTCTGAAACTGGAAGGCTCTCAGCTTTCATATTTGGCAAATAGAATCATGTTCAGGTCCTCTACTAGAGTTATATAAATTATGGCCATGGGGTCAGAATTGACCCCGCCCCAGGGGTGGGCAGTTTACAATAGAAACAAATAGTGAAACCTTTGAAAATCTTCTTCTCTGAAACTGGAAGGCTCCTAGCTTTCATATTTGGCACATAGCATCATGTTCAGGTCCTCTACAAAAAATTTATAAATTATGACCCTGGGGTCAAAATTAGCCCCGCCCCAGGGTTGGGCAGTTTTCAATAGAAACTAAATAGTGAAATCTTTGAAAATCTTCTCCTCTGAAACTGGAAGGCTCTCAGCTTTCATATTTGGCACAGAGCATCATGTTCAGGTCCTCTAGAAAATTTATATAAATTATGGCCCAAAGGGTCAGAATTGGCCCGGCCCCAGGGGTACGCAGTTTTCAATAGAAACTAAATAGTGAAGTCTTTGAAAATCTTCATGTCTGAAACTTGAAGGCTCTCAGCTTTCATATTTGGCACATAGCATCATGTTCAGGTCCTATACAAAAGTTATATAAATTGCGCCTCTTGGGTCAAAATTAGCCCAGCCCCAGGGCAGGCTAGTTTTCTATAGAAACATATAGTTAAAACTTTGAAAATCTTCTCCTCTGATTGTCTGGTGAGCGCTTTAGGGCCATTCTGGCCCTCTTGTTGTGTACCTGGGGCTTTTGAATTGTCTCCCCCTGACAATGGTGGAGTTATTGCCCCTGATGACTAAAAAATTAGACCCTGATAAGTTTGGAGTTACAGACATTACACTTGTGTTTTGGAAAGAGGATGGGAGGGGGAGACATCTGTTTTTGTGACAAAAACAAACCTCTATTTTAGAACAGGTTTACTCTAGAATATTCTGATCACAGGTTCAGCAGGAAAGACTGGGGCGCAGTTTGGACAGACTATCTAAGGATCTGTACAGCAAGGACACCCACTTTGTCCTGGAACTTGTCCAGAATGCAGATGATAACAATTACCATGACAACCTGCTATCTGCTGTGAATGATGAATGTCCGTCGGTGAAGTTCACTATGGACAAGGACAAAGTTCTGGTGCAGAACAATGAGCTCGGGTTTGAGGAGCGTAACATAAGGGCCCTCTGTGATGTTGGTAGAAGCACAAAGGGCAAGCACAAGTTTGGATATATAGGTATGTGGCAGCAGACGTCCTTTTAATCCTTTACCTCATAAATATTCAGACAAAAAATAATGACATCATGAATATTAATTCATTCTAAAACACCTTTGAGGTTACAGGTTAAACATTTCTGTATTCTTCATTACTAAATGTTTGGTTTAGAGAAGTTTTTAAATTTTTTGGTTCTAGCACCATTCGTCCGCTACTATTTTTACCCGATCATATCTGGGGGCAATGTATATTGTTTTTGCCCTGTCTGTCTGTTTGTCACTTTAACATTGGTCATAACTTTTGAGCCAGTACGGATAGAGACTTGATATTTGGCATGCATATGTATCTCATAAAGCCGCACATTTTGAACTTGTCAAGGTCATTCTTCAAGGTCAGAGGTCAAATATATAGGTCAAATCTTTGACTTTAAAATTGGACATAACTTTTGAACCAGTAGAGATAGAGGCTTGATATTTGACATGCATGTGTATCTCATGAAGCTGCACATATTGAGGGTTGACATGTCAAGGTGAAGATCATCCTTCAGGGTCAAAGGTCAAATTGGGTGGGGGGGCATAGTGGTTCACAAACACATCTTATTTTGTTAAGTTTGTTCCCTTTTCTTCCCAAAGACATTATCTCAGTACCAAACAGTTTGGATCCTGATGAAACATCGATCTACTCAGCATCTTATATGGAGTTACTGAACTGCAAAGTGTCATCACAAGTTTACCTCTGAAATTGTAGTTATGTGTTCAGATACAGTAAAACCTTGATAGTTCAAACACTTAAAAAATGTGGCAACTTAATGCAGGGTGAAAGTCATGCAGAAAGCTCCTGTAGGACCTATCTGCGTGACTTTCATTCTGCATTTACTCTTTACTCCATTGATACGCCTTCCTATGCCTTTGCACATAGAGTAGACCCAGATCAGATGCCTCCTATAGGAGCCATCTGATCAGAGTATGCTCTGTTTGTTATGGAATAATATACAGTAAAATTACAATGAGTCGACATGCGTCGACTCGACATTACGGCCTGACTCGACAATCTTTAATGGTCCCGAGAACTTGCCTTCTAATCCCTATGTAAACTATCCACACTGACTCGAAACACGGTGACTCGTTAAACACGCTGACTCGACATAGGTGCACAGCCCCGATAATTGTAATTACTATAATTGACAACACGCTGACTCGACATCAAAAACTGATCAGCCGACAGAAGATTTTCGCACCTCTATCGGTGATCACGCCAAAACACAAGCAAACTGTGTTAATGACTGCAATTATTCACACATATGCCGGTGTTGACACTGTTCAATAAATTTTGATTGACATGACTATTTTGTATAAAAACAGCAGTTTCCACCGATGCTAAACACATGTATCTTGACTATATATCGAAAACATCAGTAAATACTTATTTATTCTGGATCCATTTTGTTAAAATGAATCAAATGCAGTGTTGTGCATTATGCATACTGTTTAGACCTATATGACGCACTTATGTATGAACGTTAGGTGTAATGCTGTTGATATTTGTCATGTTTGTTCGTATGCACTGATTTAATTTTTTTTATAGGTTTGTGTTATTTTGTTTATATTTTGGTCTCATGTAGAATATGTAAGGAATAAAATGAGCAAACGGTTATTTTGTCATTTAATTACCAGACAGTACATCTCACGAAAAAGTAAGTATTATAAACGCCGAAAATCATTTCAATACACAGAACACAGGAACATGTCTACCATCGGAATCGTCTGCAGTCACGATGGATTTGCAATGCGTTGAGTCGACATGCGGGCTGACTCGACATATCGGCGATCTCCAATGGTATGTCGACTCATCGCGATTTCACTGTAGATATTCTAAGAATTTTTCAAAAAAAAATTTTCTTTGCCAAATATTTCATGTGTTTATATGCCATTTTAAGAATTAATGTAATTGATATTCATGACGTTTGCATTGGAGTACAGGGTTAAAGCCACCTGCCTAAACAGGCATGAATTCTTCATTGCTAAAAATTCCAAGTGTTGAGATTTTACTATACTTTGGTTTCAATTGCTCAAGCATTGATGTTTTGTTTTTTTGCACAACAGGACAGAAAGGAATTGGGTTTAAGTCTGTGTTCCGTGTGACAGACAACCCAGAAGTCCACTCCAATGGATTCCACATCCAGTTTGACGTGAACAGCGGACCTACAGGATACATCCTGCCACAATGGGTGATTGGTATTGATACAGACATTACTGCTGGAGAGTATGTTTATTGTATACTTTAAAAACAGAAAAAAATGAATAGTTCGAGGTTTTTAGTACAGTGTAGCTCCATTACTTCGCGGTCCGCTATTTCGCGAAAGCCAATATATCGCGGTCACGGCTTGGACCCCGTTTTTTTCCTATACATGCATACTAAAGTCAATAAAAGCTGAGTAGCAATAATTTCTGTATGTTTAAGAATTATATTTTTCATTTACAGGTCGCTATAATTGCGTAATCAGTGTCAATTAACACCATCTATTGGACTTGTTATCGCGCTGCGTGTCAACACGCTGCGTCGGTGACAGAGGTGTGACACTAACAAACAAACAATGCTGAGTGAACAAGCGCATGTCAAGTTTCGCTCATTTTTGAGCATTAATTAGCAAACAAACCTGATTGAGTTATAACCATCACATCAATTAATCCATATTTATAGCAGTGGAGAGATTAACACAGTCATTCACATTTTGATACCAAGCATCTACACATCTACCAGACGCTTACTTCCACTGCGATTCGTACCAGATAACGGCGTACTCCAGACCATGTCGGCCAATAAGAGAAAGAATTTCTCAA
Organism: Azorinus chamasolen; assembly: GCA_963576725.1. Lineage (NCBI taxonomy): Eukaryota > Metazoa > Mollusca > Bivalvia > Cardiida > Solecurtidae > Azorinus > Azorinus chamasolen. The sequence goes on along the minus strand of OY755238.1, from coordinate 96,031,049 downwards.
TTAAAGAAAAGCTAGAGATAATCGACCAGACGAAGAAGGGCCAATCGATTTCGTTGTTATTTTACTTACCTATACTTATTTCTTATATATAACCTAGAAAATCACATTTTATCCGCGTTCAGTTCGCTGAACACGAATTCAGTGTGACTTTCACGAATAGGTGATACACACGCCAAATGTTCTTCAAAATGGCTGCCGCTGTCAATACGAAATATTGCAATTGCTATAATACACATGAACACGCTGATGCTAGGTATGACAGTACATATAAGGACTGGTTTTCACAAGAAAAAACAAGGTATACAATCATGAAACCATGTTTATTGCATGAAAATGATAACAATAGAGTTTGGCAATGGAAATACATGTTGAATTTGGTTCAGCTCAGAATTGAGCTATATCGCGATCCGATCACATCGCGAATTTCATTCAGTGGACCCCAACTTCCGCGATATAATGGATCTGTACTGTATTGAAGAATTGAGAACCTGTTTGGCAGATGGCTGCTTAATGCAGGATAAAAAGCGTGCAGAAAACTCACAGAGGAGCTTTTTTTCTTGACTTTAACCCTGCATTAACCCTTTCCTTCATATAAAGGTGTTTTCACACATTTGCTAACAGAGCAGACCCAGATCAAACAGCTCCTATAGGAGCTGCCTGATAAGAGTCTACTGATCAGGGTCTGCTGTGTTTGCTAATGGAATTTGAAAGATCTGTTTCTTTACTTTCTAAAATGGCTACAATATTCCACCTTTCCGTATTCCATTATAAGAATATTATCCATGAATACTCATTAGGTATTAAAATTTTGAATAATCATAGAACAGAGAAAGGTTTAAGCTTTATCTTGTCTTGTTGGCATCTCAGGGATCCAAACTGTTTGCTTTGGTAATTACAAATTTGCAGGTAGTGCGCAAAGAGTTAACATACATACCCGACTGTTTCAGCTGGATGACTAGTATTCTGTTACGGCTGAAGCCAGACATGCAGAACCAGTATCGTACATTGGCTGCCAGGTTCAATGACATCCACCCATCACTGCTGCTGTTCCTACACAGGCTGCGACAGATAACTATAGAAAATAAGGTTTGTATGGTATTCTGTATCCTACAAATAAGTCTCACGTATTGTTTGTTGTTTTCATTGCTGGTTAAGCCATTATTTCATAAATACACCTTCCTACATCTTGCAAACAGAGTAGACCCAGATCAGACCGGTCCTGTAGGAGCCATCTAATCATGTTCTGCTCTGGTCTGATATTGATATGATTGTACAATTTCTTCCATGGCCAAACATTTCTGTGTCCATGTGCCATTATGAAAATTAGTATAATTAATGTTCTTTGTGTCATAATTTTTAGATACATAAATATTCATATTGTAAAGGATTGAGTTGCAGATTTAACCATGAGAAGTTTTTTAAATGAAAAATTGACTTAACCCTTTCCTTGATGTCATCATTTTTTCATGCCTTTGCAAACAGTGTAGGCCCAGAGCAGATGACACCTGTGGACTCATCTGATTAAGGTCTGATCTTTTTGCTTTATAGATGATTATGTAGATTTAATTCTGTAATTTGTGCTATGGCCAAAAAATGTTATGATTTCTTGCATAAATATTCATGAGGGAAAGGATTAACTCATTCCTTCATATAAACACCTTTTCATGCATTTGCAAACAGAGCAGACCCAGATCAGATGGCTCCTATAGGAACCATCTGATCTGGGTCTGCTCTGTTTGCTTATGGTATAATACAGATCTAACTCTGCAGTATCTACCAATACTATACAATTCCTATGTACAATTCCTATGTACATAGGCTGTTGTAATAGTTCAGGTAATAAATATTCGTGATGTCATTATTTCTTACATAAATATTCATGATGGAAAGGGTTAAGTGAGTACTGCCTCACTGGAGTGCCCCTGTCGAAAGGGCACCCCACCCTGTCGCAGGCACATGGCAAAGGCACCCCACCCAGTCACATTATCCTGACACCGGGCCGACCAGTCCTAGAACTATTCTTTTAATGTCAAGCGTAGACAAGGGAGCTACTAATGACTTTTAATGACTTTTGGTCTGTCGCGGCCGGGGGATCGAACCCATGACCTTCCGTACCGCAGGCTGACGCTCTACAACTGAGCCACACGGCCGGTGGAAAGGGTTAAAGATAAAACTACAATCTATGTATTTACCATAAGTATTCAGACAGACAGATTTAGCCAAACAGTGCAGACTCGGATCAATTGACTCTTGAATGAGCTGTTTGATCAGGGTTGTCACCATTAGCTATTATGTCAGTCTAGTTTAACCCTTTACTTCATGAATATTCATGTAAAAGATGACATCATGAATATTAATTAGATAAAATTTTAAAATTCATTGTATTACTAATATGTTTAGGTGGAACAGACTGTATTAAACATGAGGAGAAGAGATTTGGGTGACAACATCATAGAGATAGAACACACTCATGGCAGCGAGCGATGGTTGGTGTCACGTAAGATGCTTGATGCAAGCAAGATATCGCTACAGGCCAAGTCAGGAGCTGATGTGGAGTCCACAGAAATAGCCCTAGCTTTCCCACTGAAGCCCAGAGATCAAGGGTTATCGCAACAGGTAATTGCAGAATTCTACTATGTGACTGGTTTTCCAACTCACTTGTGTCCTATTGTGACCCATGTTGACTTGTAAGAGTTATGTGTAACTCTTCTGCTGAAAAAATGCTATCTACTTAAACTTCAGCTCTCTGAGCATTTGTTAATGCATATGATATCGTCTGCTTCAATTCTAAAAGAACATATTTCTTTAAAAAATATTGTCAGATTGACAAACAGTTTTGATCCTGATGAGACGCCGAGTTACTCGGCATCTGATGTGGATCCAAACTGTTTGCAAAATTTATTACAGAGTCGCTAGTAGAGTACTATTAAACAGTTAATATAACTCTTTCCCATATGAATATTTATAGAATATTTATTAAAATGGTCAATGAACAAGAGAAGTTTCAGCTATTTTAGAAACTGTACAATCAGTTCTATATAATTCAATAGGCAGACAAAGCTGGCTGTGATCAAACGGGTCCTACAGGTGTCTGGGTCTATTCTGTTTGCAAAGATGTGAAAAAGCATTTATATAAAAGAAAGGGTTTAACTCCATTCTGTTGCAATTTAACTCTTTCCTCCATCAATACGCCTTTCTACGCCACTGTAAAATCACCTGTTGAAACCATTTTGATAAATAGAGCATTTGCTCCTATAGGAGCAAATGCTCTATTTATCACAATGGTTTCAAACTACAAAATTCTAAAGTTTTACTTTTCTCTAGTAAATGCTCCTTTTGGGTAGATTCATTCAAAGAGGTTGGGTCTAAAAATAGCCTATGGAGGAAAGAGTTATACTCTCTTCTGATTTATCCAGAGTTTTGAGAAATTATTGACTAAGTGGCAAACAGCTAATAGATATGAGACACTGTTAGGTGGATTTGTAGCCGTTATTTGAATGGCAAACATCTAATAGATACTTATGAGACACTGTTAGGTATATTTGTAGCCATTATTTGAGTGGCAAACAGCTAATAGATATGAGACACTGTTAGGTATATTTGTAGCCATTATTTGAGTGGCAAACAACTAATAGATACTTATGAGACACTGTTAGGTATATTTGTAGCCATTATCTGAGTGGCAAACAGCTAATAGATACTTATAAATGAGATATTGTTAGGTATATATGTAGCCATTGTTTGGAACTAAGTATTCATCAGCTGCACTAACCCTTTATTAAATAATGATGTCTTTTAACCCCTTTGCAAACAGGGTAGGCCCAGATCAGACAACTCCTATAGTAGCTCAGCTGTCTGATCAAGGTCTGGTGTATTTGCATATGCAATTAATAATTTATTTTCATGATGTCATTATTTCTTACATGAATATTCATGTAGTAAAGATTTAATGCTCATGATTAGGACTCCTAATGATTATTCATATTTCTAGAAAAGTTACTTCTCAGACTTTGCAAACTGTTGATAGCATAAGACCCATCAATTGATTAACCCTTTCCGTCATGTAAACGTCTTTTCACGCCCTTGCAAACTATTTGTATAAACATTCATGCAGTAAAGGGCTAACATTTCAGTTTTTGATTTGACCAAGCAATAAACAAAGTGTGTTTGACCAAGCAATAAACAAAGTGTATTTTGTAGATGATGCCACCAAAGCAGCCTGTGTTTGCCTTCCTGCCACTCCGGAGCTACGGATTTAGATTCATCGTTCAAGGTCAGCTGTAGTTCACACTATAGAAAGTATTAAACAGAAATGAAACGTACTCTTTGTACTGTTAATTTGTTATTGAGAGCTGTTTACTGCATTTTAGACACAATAAAAAATAATTATGAAGCTCAATTAGAAATTTACATTGCACATTTTCAGGATATGGGTCAAAGTCAAACATGTTCAAAAGTTAGGTACCCTCATAACAATATTGTTATTGATGTTATATATTTTAGCCGTTCAGTTGATTATCCCACCTTTTATGATTTAGCAAACAAGGTACACCTAGCTTCTGTAGGAGCTGCCTGATCAGGGACTGCTGTGTTGACTTACAATAGTTTTACTGTTTGCAAAGGCAACAAATTTATTGATTTTACATTTTTAACTCAAGAAAATTAATTATCTGCAGATTCTTACATGAATATTTATCTGACAGGTAAAGGCTAAAGCTTCAATATCTTTGTGTTCTCAGTCGCTGTAAATGTGTTCACTATCACGCAATTGCAAGGTGCACAATATGTCAAAGGGCCATAACCATGTCATGCATATTAACTGAATTGTGCCCCTTTGTATGCTAAGAGGGTTTTGTTTTTCAGATTTTGCATCCACTTGTTTAACCCTTACCCTATATGTATGCCTTTTTACCCGGTTTTCCACGGAAAACTCCGGTTATTGAAATGCTGATGTACGGCGGGCGGGCGGCTGCCAATTTTGTCCGGACGATAACTCCTAAATGGCTCGTGCCATTGGATTGAAACTTCATACATAGAAAGATCATGATAAGAGGAAGTGTCATGCACAAGGTCCATAACTCTGGCTTCACTAATATTGGAATTATGCCCCTTTGAACTTAAAAATGTGTCAGTCCATATGTGCATCCGTCCGGTCTTGTCCGGACTGTAACTTAGAACACCATGGATGGATTGTGAAATCACTTGGCATAAATGTTTCTATAGACGGTACAGCATGTCGCATGAAAAAACCATGTCAATAGCTGAAAGGTCAAGGTCATACTTGGAGGTCAAAGGTCAAAATCATGTATATTTTTAACTGGATTAACAGATTTTGCTTGTCCGAAGCATATCTCCTACACTACTTTGGCTAGGATCACCAAATATGGTGTGTGAGTACATCTTGGGATGGCGGAGTGTCGCATACTATTTATAGGTTTGTGACCTTGACCTTGACCTTGGGCTTCATTTACAAGAAAAACTTGTCCGGAGCATAACTCCTATACGGAATCAGCTAGGATCACCAAATATGGTGTGTGAGTTCATCTTGGGATGGTGGAGTGTCACATACTATTTTTAGGTCAATCTGACCTTGAACTTTGACCTCATTTACAAAAAAAGCTTGTCCGGAGCATATCTCCTACACTACTTCAGCTAGGATCACCAAATATGGTGTGTGTGTACATCTTGGGATGGCGGAGTGTCGCATACTATTTATAGGTCAATGTGACCTTGACCTTGGGCTTCATTTACAAGAAAATCTTGTCCGGAGCATACCTCCTATACAGAATCAGCTAGGATCACCAAATATGGAGTGTGAGTTCATCTTGGGTTGGCGGAGTATCACATACTTTTTTTAGGTCAATGTGACGTTGACCTTGATTTTTGACCTCATTTGCAAAAAAAGCTTGTCCGAAGCATATCTCCTACACTACTTCAGCTAGGATCACCAAATGTGGTGTATGAGTACATTTTGGGATAGCTGAGTTTCGCATACTTTTTTATAGGTCAATGTGACCTTGACCTTGGGCTTTATTTACAAAAACACTTGCTATTCATAGGTCAATGTGACCTTGACCTTGTTTTGTTTTTTTTTACAAAAACACTTGTCTGTAGCTACCTCCTATAAGGAATCAGCTAGGATCACCAAATATGGTGTGTGAGTTCATCTTGGGTTAGCAGAGTGTCGCATACCATTTTTAGGTCAATGTGACCTTGACCTTGAACTTTGAACTCATTTGCAAAAACAATTTGTCAGAAGCATATCTCCTACACTACTTCAGCTAGGATCACCAAATGTGGTGTGTGAGTACATTTTGGGATGGCGGAGTGTCACATACTATTTATAGGTCAATGCGACCTTGACCTTGGGCTTTATTTACAAAAACACTTGTCTGGAGCATACCTCCTATACGGAATCAGCCAGGATCACCAAATATGGTGTGTGAGTTAATCTTGGGTTGGGGGAGTGTCACATACTATTTTTAGGTCAATATGACCTTGACCTTGAACTTTGACCTCATTTGCAAAAAAAGCTTGTCCGAAGCATATCTCCTACACTACTTCAGCTAGGATCACCAAATGTGGTGTATGAGTACATTTTGGGATAGCTGAGTTTCGCATACTTTTTATAGGTCAATGTGACCTTGACCTTGGGCTTTATTTACAAAAACACATGTCCGGAGGATACCTCCTATATGGAATCAGCTAGGAACACCAAATATGGTGTGCGAGTTCATCTTGGGATGGCAGATGTTGCATACTATTTTTAGGTCAATGTGACTTTGACCTCAGTTACAAAAAAGCTTGTCCTCAGCATATCTCCTACACTACTTTAGCTAAGATCACCAAATATGGTGTGTGAGTACATCTTGGGATGGCGGAGTGTCACATACTATTTATAGGTCAAGGTGACCTTGACCTTTTACCTCATTTACAAAAAAAGCTTGTCTGGAAAATGTCTCCTACATCATTTCAACTATGATCACCAAATATTGTGTGTGAGTACATCTTGGGATGGCAGAGTGTCGCATACTATTTATAGGTCAATGTGACCTTGACCTTGGGCTTTATTTACAAAAGAAATTTTGTCCGAAGCATGTACCTCCTTTACCGAATTAGCTAGGATCGCCAAATATAGCATGTGAGTTTGTCTTGGGATGGCGGAGTGTTGCATACTAATTTTAGGTTAATGTGACCTTGACCTCATTTACAAATAAAAGCCTGTCCTGAGCATATCTTCTACACTACTTCAGCTAAGATCACTAAATATGGTGTGTGTGAGTACATCTTAGGATGGCAGAGTGTCGCATACTATTTATAAGTCAATGTGACCTTGACCTTGGGCTTCATTTACAAAAAAAAAATTGTCTTGAGCTTACCTCCTACACTGAATCAGCTAGGTTCATCAAATGTGGTGTGTGAGTTTGTCTTGGGATCACATACTAGTTTTAGGTTAATGTGACCATGACCTTGACCTTTGACCTCATTTTAAAAAAATGGCTTGCCCGGAGCATATCTTCTACACTACTTCAGCTAGGATCACCAAATATGGTTTGTGAGTAGATCCTGGGATAGCAGTGTCGCATACTATTTAAAGATCAGTGTGACCATGACCTTGACCTTTGACTTCATTTACAAAAAAGCTTGTCATCCCTACACCGAATCAGCTAGGATCACTAAATATGGTGTATGAGTTCATCTTCGGATGCTGGAATATTGCATACTTTTTGTAGGTCATGTGGCCATAACCTTGACCTTTGACCTCAAATATGAAAAAAAGATTGTCATTTAGGGTAACTTGAGTTCAAATTGTGGTCTTACTATGCAATCTTTATTTTCATTTTGCAGTTGCATATTGCAGGCCTGCTTACAAAATGCTTATTGTCAGTGCTTTGCTTTGGGGCATTTGTCACATACTTTGACACATTTCTTGTTCTTGGAGTTATGCCCCTTTGAACTTAGAAATCACCAGTTAATACTGAAGGAAAACCCAGTTTGATGTCGTGTCGACATTTCTTGTTATGCCTTTGCAAACAGAATAGACCCAGATCAGACTGCTCCTACAGGAGCTGTCTGATTAGGGTCTGCTCTGTTTGCTTTTGATATAATAAAGGTCTGATTCTACAATTTCTGTCACAATAAAAAGAGAATTGTTTATGAGTTTTCATCTACTACTATTCTGAGAGTGTTTTTTCCTTAGAAGTACATATCAAAATGTTATCATATCAAAATGTTATCAGAGTGTCAAACAGTTTTTATGTTGACTTGGCAGCTCATCAAGATCCATAGTAACTGCATTGTTTATCACAAATTTGCTGCTAGAGTGTAAAGAATCAATTAATTTCACTGTGTGTGTTTGTTTAGGGGACTTTGATGTGCCATCTAGCCGTGAAGATGTGGACAGAGATAGTTCCTGGAACCAGTGGCTCAGAAATGAGATTCACACTTTGTTCCTTGATGCTCTTGAAGTGTTCAAGGTTAGTTCTTCTTAATTGTTGTTTTTTTTTAGCTTCTATGATATCTAAATATTCGGTTCGGGACCTGACGAATAGCAAATACGATTCTGGCAAGGCTGTATTCAGGGTTCTGGCGAGGATTAAAAATGTTTGAGACATATGTCCCATTGACAGTTAGAAAGTAAGGACATTTCCAAAATCTATGAGACACCGACAAGTGTGAAAATATTTGTTTAACCATTATTCATTGATAAAATGCTATGTTTATGAATCTTTGGATCTATTATTGAATTCCTTAACATGTATATATTTTCTCTGATCATATTCAGTTTGATTTGATCTCAATTTGATCTGTCTACTTTGGACTCTTCTGGTAAGAACTGACATTTTTTGAGACACTTGTCCCAATGACAGTAAAAAAATGGGGACATTTCTCATTACCCAATTTCTCGCCCTCGCAAGAACCCTGTGTATTCGAGTAAATCAAATACTCAAATGTATCGTTACAACTTACAGCCCTACTTTTAAGGCCGTTCGCTGCTTAATGCAGGGTGAAAGTCATGCAGAAAGCTTTCTGTATGACTTTCAACTTGCCTTAAACTGCCACCTTTCTGAAAGACCAGTTTTATTACTAATTTTAATGTCAGGTTTAGAGGGGTTTTACTGTATTGTAAATGCTTTAATTTTCATTCTCTAGAATCACTCTGATTTCACCAACATGGAGGCAGTATGTTCGTTCCTACAGTTTGTGCCAATGGAGGATGAGGTGTTGGAATTTTTCAAACCCGTAGCTGTGGACATACTGAAGAAGCTTAAGGCCAAACCCTGTGTACCAACCCAGCCCAACAGTCAAGGTAATCATTTTCCTAATTCAACCTTTACCTGATAGAGAAACATTCTCAAGCCTTTGCAAACAGAGTAGACCCAGATCAGATGGCTCCTATAGGAGCCATCTGATCAGGGTCTGCTCTGTTTGCTTTTGAAATGATAAAGGTCTGGTTCTGCAGTTTCTGCCATGCCCTTTACCTGATATAAACACCTTTTCAAGTACAAAATTTATTTGTAGCAAAAGAATGTAACCCTTTCTCCCATAAACATTTCTTTTTATGCATTTATTTGCTTTGTTTATGAAATAAGATTCTACAGATTCTAACATGGACAAATATTCCTGTGTTCATGTTCCATTATGAAAATTAATGTAATTAATATTCATGATGTCATTGTCTCTTACATGAATATTCACGGAATAATGGGTTTGAACATTTTTTCCATCTTGCGGTGTTTACATACCTATATGTTGTTTCTTTATGTAGGCGTCATCAGTTGGAAGATCCCCTCCCAGACAGTGCGTGTTCGTGATTCGCTGGTACGATCTGTCATCACACCAGAGTTACTACAGGAGCATCTGAATCTTTTCTATCTCCATGGTGACGTGGCGGCCATGTTGAATCCCACGCTGACTTCCTGTCTTGGTATAGAGATGCTGACATCGGAGCATCTGTTTCAGCTGGGCAAGGCTCTGATACAGAATATAGGCTCCCATTGCAGTATGTTTCTTGTGTTATTTGTATTGCATACAAGTATGTGAAAAGAGATTCACTGTTAATACCTTCGCTTTCTATTCATGTCAATATACCTACCTGTATATAGTGAAGACCCAGATGAGACAGCTCCTGCAGGGTCTGCACTATTTACAAGTTGATTGTGCAACCATTGCACTCCACAGCAGTGATTGCACAACGAAATATTTGTACACTGTGAAGATATATGTAATTATACAACAGGGCATGGGTAAAGAAGGAGAAATGTATTTTAGAATTCAGCAAGAGAAGGGTTAAATCTGTCTACAGCGACTCTCCAAAGTCTACATCTGGGGTTTTAACCCTTCCCCTGTTCTATGTTTATTCTAAATGTCAATACCTACTGAATATTCATAGACAACATAGTTATAATGAAATATGGAAGGTGGAACTTTGTAGCCATTTTAGAAAGTAAAGAAACAGATCTATCAAATTCCATTAGCAAACAGAGCAGACCCTTTAGGAGCAGTCTGGTCTGGGTCTGCTCTGTTCGCAAATGAGTGAAAATGCATTTATATGAAGAAAAGGGTTAAGACGGGTGGTAGCTTAACCCATTTCCTTATATTGTTGCTTTTTGACACCTCTGTAAAAGTCACTGCTTGAAACTCCATAGGAGTCAATGCTTTATTTATCCCAATGGTTTAAAAACTAGCTGCACAATTCTAAAATTTTCCATTTTACTTTTAGTAAATGCTCCTTTTCAGTAGATTTATTCGAAGAGATTGGATCTTAAAATAGCCTATGAGGGAATACAGGTGGTAGTTTAATACAGGATGAAAGGTAGGCAGAAAGCTCCTCTTGGAGTTTTCAACATTACTTGTGTCCTACATTAAGCAACCACCTGCTCTTATAGACTCCCATGCTTATTCATAATAAGGCCACTGTAGACAGGTTCTACTATATTTAGGAACTCCTCATAAAATAATTTCTTCCAACCCTTATACATGTATTATATATTCATTCCAACCTTTATATTGTTTGTACTCAGTCAAGACAGTTATAATAAGTACCAACAAGATAGTGTTGGCTGAAAATAACAGATTGTTAGTTGTTTGTCCATGTGTTAGTCTGCCAATCTATCTGTATGTTGTACTTTTTTGTCATACATGTATGTTCCCTATTAATTAGTTTAATTTTTATAATGCCATATGGAATTTTGCAAAGGGTTGGAAAGGCATATTTATGGAGTAAAAAGTAAACAGTAGACCCAGATTACATTGCTCCTGTGGGATCCATCCGATCAGAGTCTGCTGCTCTGTTTGCTTATGATATAATAAAGATATAATTATACAGTTTCTGCCATGGCCAAACCTTCCTGTGTTCCAATTGCCATGATAAAAACTTATCTCATTAATATCCATGATTTCATTATTAGGGCCCTTCACTGAAAATGCAGGAGCCCTATAGTAATCACATTTTCTGTCCGTCCGTCCTTTCATCTGTCAGTCCGTCTGTCAATACTTTTGATGTGACACAATAACTCAAACAGTACTTCACATATTGGTTTCATATTAAGGGCATATGCTTAGTATCATCAGAGGAAGACGCCTATAGTTTTTAGGCTGAATCAGGTCACTATGTCTACTTTCTAATATCTCTCTGCCAAACCTGAAATTGTTGGTAGAATTACTTTATCAAGACAGTTCTGATAAGTACCAACAAGATAGTTTTGGCAGAAAATAACAGATTTTTAGTTGTTTGTCCATTTGTTTGTCTACCAATCTATCTGTATGTTATATTTCGGTTTTTTCGTCATATGTTCCCTATTAATTAGTTTAATTATTTTAATGGCCATGGACACCTGAATTTTTGCAATGGGTTGGAAAGGCATATTTATGGAGTAAACAGTAGACCCAGTAGGAGCCATCTGACCAGGGTCTGGGTCTACTCTGTTTGTTTATGAAATAATATAATTCAACAGTTTCTGCCAAGGCCAAATATTCTTGTGTTTCTATTGCCATGATAAAAACTTATCTTATTAATATTCATGATGTCATTATTTCTTACATGAATTTTCAGGGAATAAAGGGTTACTGAACAATTTATTTTGTATTTGTACTGTTTACATCAGGTGATGAAGAAGTTGTCAATGTGTCACGTTGGCTGGCCTGCATGTACCGCAGCCTTGACGAGTTTCAACATGATGACAGCATTCTGGGAAAACTTGAAACTCTGGCCACCCTTCCTCTGACAGAAGGAAAACTTGTGTCAGTTCAAAACAACACACTGTTCTTTTCAATATCCACAGCTGATGTTAAAAAACGCAAAGGAAAAGGTAGATTATTCACTCTTTCTCTCAGTGGGTGTTTTGACAGTGGGTGTATTGACAATGTTAGCTCATATTGTTGATCCAGATTATTTTTTGAGTAACTGGGTACAAACTATTTGACATTTAACCATTTCCCTCATTTCCGTTCTACACCTCTGTAATAACCACTTCTTGAAACCATTGAAACAGAATAGACCCAGATCAGACAACTCCTGATTATACAATTTGTGCCATGATCTAAAATTCCTTTTGTTAAAAATGCCATCATAAAATTTCAGCCAATTAACCCTTTACTAAAAAAAATACCCCTTTCTGTGGGTTTGCAGAGTAGACCCAGATCAGATGACTCCTATAGGAACCGTCTGATCAGGGTCTGCTCTGTTTTCCTATGATATAATATAGAACTGATTCTACATTTTCGGCTATGGCCAAAACATTTTGTGCTCATATATCTACCATTATAAAAATGCTGCTAATTTGATATTCATGATGTCAATATATCAGTTTCTGCTCCATTTGCTTATACAGTAAAACCTCTCTATTACAGCCACTAAATTACATCAAGTATTTTGTGTTAAAGGCAATTAACAAAATTAAGTGGTTGTTATAGAGAGGTTTTACTGTATATATAGATACTGCAATGTCCAACATTTCTTTTGCTCACATGCCATTATAAAAATGGATCTAATTAATATTCATGACATCATGACTATTCATAGAGTAAAGAGTTAATAAATATCAATCAATTTTGCTGAAGTTGTTCTCGTCCTCATTTATTTACAGATTTGCTGTTATTCTTACAACAAGACTTTAACTGCATTCATCCCATGTTACTTGACACTGGAGACAAAGAGGTGGACAGTCAAGTTCAGAAACTATTGGTTAAACTTGGTGTGAAGCAGTTAACTCCCTTTGATATCATCAATCATCACATTCTGCCTGTACTGAAGTCAGATACCTGGAAAGTATGTTCTCTGTTTCTCTCAGTTTCATAATAACAATGTTTTTTATGAAACTTCTGGACCCCAAGCATATTTTTTACCTCTGTTTGACCGTTGCCTAGCATACGTTGTGCCTGTCTGCTTTATCCAGGTCTACAGATAAAGGTGCATTCCCAAATAATGAAAAAGTCATTTATCCACCAAACCCTATACTGTGACCACTCTTTAGAATCGTCTCTTCTCTAATATACATCAAAATCAGGTCACCTTAACAGTCCAACCTGATCTTGATATAAGTTTGTTTGCATTAATAGTACTTTCTTAGGTCTAAACCACAGGGGGCCATTTGGTGGGTCTACATGGTCTAAAAGGTAAAAAAAATGATTGGGTTGATTTAGTGTTATCTTATATACAAGGGGTCTAACTCGCAAATTTCACGACCGATTCGAAATAACGCCCGGTTTTGGACAGCCAAGATGGAATAACCACTAATATTTGGTATGAACGTGAAGTTGGGACATTGTACTTTTCAAATAATATAACTTTTGATACGTTCCGACTAAGCCGTAGCCACTGCCGACATGAAAATCCTACAAAATACACTGATTTTGCTTACTCAAACGAGATCTCGCAACAACGATTTGCCTCTTGGACCCCGTGTAAAACGGCCATAATCACGATGCCTTGAGACAAAACGATTGTGCAATCAATACAGGCGAATTTTCGTGCAATTAGCAGATATAATCTCTGTCAGGCTACTACGAGTCATGTGACCCGCTTCCATGACAATAACTACATCCGCGTGTCTGTTTCTTGTTTGCCCTATAAGCGTTAGCGAGAATGCAGGGCACCATCCCTCGGTCAACAGGTGCCTTTTGACTGGCTAAGTAGAAACTAGGTCAAGTTGTTGCGAGATCTTGTCCGACTAAGAAAAATCGGCGTATTGTGAAGGAATTTCACGTCGGTACTGGCTACGGCTTAGTCGGACTGTATCAAAAGCTATATTATTTGAAAAGTACAAGGTCCCAGCTTCATGTTCGTACCAAACATTAGTGGTTATTTTACCTTGGTAGTCCAAAACCGGGCGTTATTTAGAATCGGTCATGAAAATTTAGAATGGATAGTTAGACCCCTTGTATATAACACTAAATCGACCCAATCATTTTTTTTACCTTTTAGACCATGTAGACCCACGAAATGGCCCCCTGTGGTCTAAACAGGGTCGGCATGGTTTCTATTTATATGTTCTGTATATTAATGTTCTTGTCATGTGGACCATATTGAAACTTGATCTTCTACCAAATATGTAATCCACTTAACCCTTTCCCTCATATAAACATGTTTTCACGCATTTGCAAGCAGAGTAGACCCAGATCAGATGGCTCCTATAAAAGTCCTCTGATCAGGGTCTGCTCTGTTAATAGAATTTGAAAGATCTGTTCCTTTGGTTTCTAAAGCAGCAACAATTTTTCACCTTCCATATTTCGTTATTACTATTTTGTCCATAAATAATCAGTAGGTATTTAAATTTGTAATAAACATAGAACAGGGAAATGGTTAAAATAAAGTCATTATTATTATTATTATTATAACCCTTTACTAATCGACCAAAAGTCATAAAACTTCATATAAATTTGGAATATTTCGTATGCGACTAGTAATGCTTGACTCTATATGGCAAGTTTGTGACAAATGAGAATTGGGATGCATCCTATTCCTGTGGACACAATTCTAGTTATAACTCCGCAAACAAATTTTGAGGGGGGTATACTGGAATTGCCTTGTCTGCCAGTCGGTCAGGCGGTTGGTCAGTCAGGCGGTTGGTCGGTATGTCAGTCCATCAGCGTGGACAGTAGGTGTTGTAGACTCCTCCTTCAATTTGAATGTTATTGAATTTATATTTGGCATACATAATAATTAACAACAAATAGAAGATTTGCTAGGTCTAAGTTTCATATGTTTAGCACTGGGTAACGCAGAATTAATCTCCGCTTGAACTTAAGAGTATTTTTGCCTTTTATGATATGAAATAGTGATAGTTGATGTCACATACTCCTCCTTCCTTTTGCAAGTTATTGAATTGATACTTTCCATACATAATAACCACAAATAGTAGAATACAAAACACAATTTTTATGTGTTTAGCGCCAGGCTTTAAATAATTATCTCCCCATGAACTTGGTAGTTGGTGTTGCAAACGGACTAAAGTATTTATCAGATTCCTTTGATAGTTTGTACACATAGTCTCTTTGAAGTGTAAATATGCATAGCATAATTATTTTCAGTATCTAACAATTCGTACAGGAGTTATCTGCCTCTGGATTGGAATCATAAGTGTTGCTAGTCAATAAAATTTGTAGAGTGAACATCTACAGTTTTCAACATAATTTACTGAAAGTTGATACACATGATGTCTATGAAGTGTACATATGCATCACATGCATTTTTGTCAAGCTCACTTGCAGTGAGCTCGACATAATCGCCACAATGTCTGCGCATGGGGGGTGTATGTTAGTGTGTGCGTTGGTCCAGTCTTGTCCTGGCTCTAACTCAGAACTCCATTGATGGATTGTCAAATGACTAGGCATAAATGTTTCTCTAGAAGGTATGGCATGTCATGTGCAAAAACCAGGTCATTAGATGAAAGTTCAAGGTTGTACTTGGAGATCAATGGTCAAAAACATGTACTTTTTTGCTTGTCCGGGCTCTTAATTCCAAACTCCATAGATGCATTGTGTAATGACTTGGAATAAATGCTCCTCTAGAAGGTCAGCATGTCGTTCGAAAAAACCAGGTCAGTAACTGAAAGGTCAAGGTCATACTTAGGGGTCAAGGGTCAAAAGCATGTACTTTTTGGCTTGTCCGGGCTCTAACTCAGAACTCTATTGATGGATTGTGAAATAAATAGGCATAAATGTTTCTCTAGAAGGTATGGTGCGTCACATGCAAAATCCAGGTCAGTAGCTAAAAGGTCAAGGTCATACTTAGAGGTCAAAGGTCAAAAACATGTATTTTTTGCTTGTCCGGGCTCTATCTCAAAACTCTGTGGATGGATTGTGAAATGACTTTGCATAAATATTTCTCTAGAAGGTACGGCATGTCACTCCCAAACACCAAGTCAGTAGCAGAAAGGTCAAGGTCATACTTAGAGGTCAAAGGTCAAAAACATGTATTGGTTTGCTTGTCGGGCTTTAACTCAAAACTCCATGGATGGATTGGGAAATGACTATGCATAAATGTTTTTCTAGAAGGTATGGTGTGTCACACACAAAAACCAGGTCAGTAGCTGAAAGGTCAAGGTTACTCTTTGAGGTTAAAAGTCATATTTCACGTATGCCTATAATAAAAAAGTATAATTACCCTTTTACTTGATATTCATGCCTTTTTATTCTTTTGCAAAGTAGATCCAGATCAGGCATTCATATAGGAGCTAACTGATAAGGATCTGCTCTAACTTTTGCATGTACAATTGGTGAATGACCAGCGGGTTCGACACGTTGCCTGTGGGCATTCTAGTTTTCAGTATTAACATACAGGAGTTGTCAGCCCTCGAATTTGCTATCAAAGCTGCTGTATATATTTATCAGTATTAGTGACCGTTCTAGTTTCTCTTCCTGTTCCAGACAAAGGGTGATGATACGCTGATGGCATATCTCGTCTACATACGGGAGCAGGTGAACATTGAGCCCGCTGTCTGTAATCTGGAGGATTTGAAGGAAGTCGCCCGAGTTGTGACAAACAAAGGTGTCAAATGCCCACACCTTGAACCTGTGCACTTCCCTACACAGTACGGAAACCCTGTGAATCTGCAGGAAACTTTCAAAGGTAGGTCACAGTTTTCCTATATAACCATTTACTCCCTAAATACGCTTTTGCAAATAGAGTAGACCAAGATCAGTTTGTGTCTTAGGATCCAAGCTGTGTGACACTGTATTGAAAGTTTCTCAAAAGCTTAACCCTTTATCTCATGAATATTCATGTAAAGAAATAAATTACTATATGAATATTTATTAGTTTAATTTTTGTTTAGGCATCTATACAGGAATGTTTGGCGTTGGCAGACCCTGTAGAATCGGGTCTATATGATTCCATACACAAACAGGGCAGACCCTGTAGAATCAGATCTATATAATTCCATACACAAACAGGGCAGACTCTTTAGAATCAGATCTATATAATTCCATACGCAAACAGAGCAGACTTCTGTAGCAGTCGTCTGATATGGGCGGGGCTGTATATAAGAGGCTAATTTAGGAAATCTAAGTTATTAATAAATAGTTATTATATTTCTCCGCCAAATCCTGTCTTGCTTCTACTGATTGGAATCGCCTCATTAAGGTGAATCTAATGAGTGACGGCATGATAAGGTTTGGCTGAGAAATAAGAGATTTTGATAGATCAGTACGCATCTTATTTGCAGTCCTAGATCTGGGCCTTTTCTGTTTGCAAAGATGTGAAAAGGTATGTAAATCAGGGAAAGGGTTAACCTATGCCTTACTACACCTTTGCAGAGTATTATTAGGGTCTGCTCTGTTTGCTTTAGCTGTAATATAGGCCTGAATCTACATTTTCTGTCACAATAAAAATGATTTTGTTCATAGTACCACTATAAAAACTCAGTGAGTTAATATTCATTATTGCTTGCCTGAATATTCATGGAGTAAAGGGTTGAATAGAATAGAGGACTGGTTTATAACCTATAGCTGATTGTTGCAGCCTGCTTGTGTTGGTTTTTTTCAGGCTATTCCTGGACATTGTTGGATCTCCGCTACATACCAAACAACAGCACGCCAGCTACCATCACCCACTGCCACAACTTTTTCTCCAAGTTAGGTGTTGAGAACTTCCTTTCTGTTAGAAAGAAGGATGTCTGCCTCACACAGAATGAGCTGGTAAGACTAGTAGATGTTGATTCAGACATGATGATTAACTTTTACCCTTAATCTCATGAATAATAACGCTTTACTTCATGAATATTTATGGAAGAAATGATGAAATTATGGATATTAATGAGATTAATTATACCCCCACAAACAAAGTTGTTGGGGTTGTTTTTTTTTGGGGGGGGGGGGTATACTGAAGTCACCTAGTCCGTCCGTCCGTTCGTTCGTACGCTTGTCCGGATCATAACTTCCAAAGTATAAAACCTATTGACTTCAAACTTTATATACAGATAGATCACATTGACTGCAAGTGCAATGCTTAAGGTCCATAATTATACCCCCACAAACAGAGTTTGAGGGGGGTATACTGGAATCAGCCTGTCGGTCAGTCAGGCGGTCGGTCGGTCGGTCTGTCGGTCGGTCTGTCTGTCTGCAAAATCTTGTACGGCGAACTCCTCCTTCAGTTTCAACCCGATTCACTTGACACTTGGCATAATTGTTAATCAGGAGTAGTAGATGTGCAAGACACAAATTTCAGGTCTCTGTGACCTTGACCTTGACCTTTGGCCTTGAAATTGGTCTTGAAATTGGCAGGCAAAAGCTTGTACTTTGAACTCCTCCTTCACATTCAACATGATTCACTTGATACTTGGCATAAATGTTACTCAGGAGTAGTAGATGTGTAAGACACAAATTTCAGGTCTCTGTGACCTTGACCTTGAGCTTTGGCCATGAAATTGGTCTTGAAATTGGCAGGCAAAATCTTGTACTTTGAACTCCTCCTTCGCTTTCAACCTGATTCACTTGATACTTGGCATACATGTTACTCAGGAGTAGTAGATGTGCAAGACACAAATTTCAGGTCTCTGTGACATTGACCTTGACCTTTGGCCTTGAAATTGGTCTTGAAATTGGCAGGCAAAAGCTTGTACTTTGAACTCCTCCTTCAATTTCAACCTGATTCACTTGATACTTGGCATAAATGTTACTCAGGAGTAGTAGATATGCAAGACACAAATTTCAGGTCTCTGTGACCTTGACCTTGACCTTTGGTCTTGAAATTGGTCTAAAATTGGCAGGCAAAAACTTGTACTTTGAACTCCTCCTTCAATTTCAACCTGATTCACTTGATACTTGGCATAAATCTTACTCAGGAGTAGTAGATGTGCAAGACACAAATTTAAAATCTCTGTGACCTTGACCGTTGGCCTTGAAGTTGGTCTTAAAATTGGCAGGCAAAATCTTGTACTTTGAACTCCTCCTTCACTTTCAACCTGATTCACTTGATACTTGGCATAAATGTTACTCAGGAGTAGTAGATATGCAAGACACAAATTTAAAATCTCTGTGACCTTGACCTTTGGCCTTGAAATTGGTCTTAAAATTGGCAGGCAAAATCTTGTACGGCGTACTCCTCCTTCACTTTCAACCTGATTTACTTGATACTTGGCATAAATGTTACTCAGGAGTAGTAGATGTGCAAGACACAAATTTCAGGTCTCTGTGACCTTGACCTTTACCTTTGGCCTTGAAATTGGCAGGCAAAATCTTGTACTTTGAACTCCTCCTTCAATTTCAACCTGATTCACTTGATACTTGGCATAAATTACAGAATTTTCTCTATTTGAACTTTGGGTAATTTTGTTATTTGGTCCTGTTACATGTTCAAAACTTGGATTTGCAATCAAGGCTGCCGTGTGGGGGTATTCATCACCTTTAGTGATAGTTCTAGTTCTGTCTGCAGTATTTTTTGAGTTATTGCCCTTTGTTATTTTTGTCAAAATCTAGCTTGTCTGGATCATAACTTCCAAAGTATAAAAGCTATTGACTTCAAACTTCATATACAGATAGACCACATTGACCCCAAGTGCAATGCACAAGGTCCATAATTCTGTCTGCAATACTTTTTGAGTTATTGTCCTTTGTTAATGTTGTCAATATCTGGCTTGTTTTAAATAAATAATAAGAATTTCTGGAGCTTTTCTCTATCATACCTCGACAGAACTTTTTTAAATTTTGCAGTATTGTTGAACACCATCTGAAGTTCTGAACCTGTGATGAATGTTTTGATTTGTCGCTTCGTGCATGAATGAATGATCTCCCTTTTCGTAATTTAACAAATGAAAATTTTACGGTCAGGAGCTTTTTTTCTATAACCCAATCTCTGTGTTAAATGTGCTAGTGGGGGTATACATCACTTTAAGTGGTAGTTCTAGTTTTTAGCTTGTCTGTTTTTCGAAGAAAAAAATACAAGCTATTTTTGTTGTTCCGGTGTCCCCGTTGTCGTCGTTGTCCTTAACATTACGATAACTTTAACATTGACGGCTACAATCGAACTGACGATTGTTGGTATCTGCATGCGATTCTTTTGTTTAAATGGCATCATAACACATGAAATCTTTGCTTAAGCAGAACCTGTAGAATTTGATCGTGGTCAACTCTGTTTGCAAACGTGTAGAAAGGCGTGTTTATGGAGTAAAAGGTTAATGTAAGACTTTTTATAGAGGCGTCGAAAGGCAGGGAATGGATTAAGGAATGTGGTTAACATTCAACTATTTGAATGATTGAATAGTTTCGGTTTGTTCATTTTTAGGCCCATTCGCCATGGAGTGTTGTGTGTGAGATTTGGCCAAGTAATGAGACAGAATACATAATAGAGGATTACCAATGTGAAGAGCTCGAGGGCTTGATCAAAGAAAACAAATTCCCAGCAGGACAGGAGTACGAACATCAGATGCGACACCTGTGCAAGTACCTGGATAAAAACTGGGATGGGAAGTTTTCACGCTTCGTTCACACCCAAGTCAGGGATAAGAACAAAAAGCCTCTGAAAGACACAGAATCTTCGTTCAGTATCTTACTAAAAAGATCCAGCTGGTTGCCAGCTGTTCAGACAAACTTTGGGCCTTGCTTTGACAGAGGATTTAAGCCCGAGCAAAGTGTTGTGATTCAGGAACCAATCAATCTGTACGTAAGGTCTGAGCAAGTGGAAAGACTGCTGTCCCAGAAAGTGTTGTATCTGGATGTGAATCTCGGCATGAGCTCATTCCTGCAATTTTTAGGATTAAAAAACTCTGTTACTATAGAAACTGTGAAAAACTCTTTGCTAGAATGGAGTGCAAGAAAAGATCCAGACATTGCTGCTGAATTTTATACATCAATAGATCACATGACCAATGTGTACACTTACCTTAGTCAACAGCTGTCAATGCAGGAATTTCAAGACATTATGCGTGAGCAACCAGTGTACTTCGTCCCCAGAATGCCCATCCAGCAAAACAATGATGAAGTTGTTGGGAAAATGCTGAGAGGTAAAGAGGTGTGGCTGGCTGACAGAACTGGTTTATTTGTAAAATACAGAAAATTGCTTGAAGACAGTCATTCTGAACTGGCAGGCAAACAGATTATTGCAGCATATTACTATAATTCTCCGGACATACTGGATATCTTCAGACAAGTAGGAAAACTTGACCCACAACCAAAAACTGAGGAATACCTAGACCTGTTAGGATTGATGTGTTACACAAACTCACCGAAGGATCCACAAGTGTTTTCAGACGTGTTATACATCTTTA
Source organism: Azorinus chamasolen (assembly GCA_963576725.1). Classification (NCBI taxonomy): domain Eukaryota; kingdom Metazoa; phylum Mollusca; class Bivalvia; order Cardiida; family Solecurtidae; genus Azorinus; species Azorinus chamasolen. Next base: position 96,009,345 of record OY755238.1, on the reverse strand, counting down.
CAATCTTAGGACAGGTGCTGAACTTTATTTCAGAAGGACAGGACAACCAAAGGATCGCAGGAATGGCATTAGATATGCAGAAAACCACCATCAAAAGAAAAATACAGAAGATGAACGTATGTAAAGTTTAGAAATGCAACCTAAATGTACTGAAAAAAAAATATTCCAAAGAGTCTTAGAATTATGGAGATATGATTTGAATTCTATTATTACAACAGTTTAGTTGATCTATAGAACCTGTCCTAGGGAGCCATTAAAAAATGGTCTAATTATGGGTATGTAAGGCAGGTGGTAGCTTAACCCTTTCATACATAGGCTATTTTTAGACCCAACCACTTTGAATGAATCTACCCAAAGGGAGCATTTATTAGAGAAAAGGAAAACTTTGGAATGTTGTAGTTTGAAACCGTTGTGATAAATAGAGCATTTGATCCTATAGGAGCAAATGCACTATTTATCTAAATGGTTTCAAGAGGTGCTTTTTACAGAGAGGTGTATTTAAGGAGGAAATGGTTAATGCAGGTTTAAAGTAATGAAAGCTCCTATACTTTTGCCCTACATTAAATAACTACCTGCCTTTCACTCAATATATACTGGACACTCAGCTAGTAGTCACAAATGAAGTCTGAAATAAACTTTCCATAAACAAGAATACAGTAAAAACCCTCTTAACTGGACGTTCAAATTTGTATCAATTTTGGTTTGTAAGATTAGAGGCATCTTAACCCTTCGCTTGCTATTCACATCAATATACCTACCTGTAAATAGTGAAGACCCAGATGAGACAGCTCCTGCAGGAGCTGTCTCAACAAGGTCTGCACTATTTACAAGTTGATTGTGCAACCAGTGCACTCCACAGCAGTGATTGCACAGCGAAATACTTGTACACAGTGAAGATATATGTAATTATACAACAGGGCATGAGTTAAGAAGGAGAAATGTATTTTAAAATTCAGCAAGCAAAGGGTTAATGCAGGAGCTTTCTGGCTGACATTTACCCTGTATCAACCCTTTCCCTGTTCTATATTTAGTCTAAATTTCAATACCTATTGAATATTCATGGACGAATTAGTTATAATGTAATATGTGGAATATTGTAGCCATTTTAGATATGAAAGAACTAATCCTTCAAATTCCATTAGCAAACGGAGCAGATGCTGATCAGACGGCTCATATAGGAGCGTCTGATCTGGGTCTAGTCTGTTTGCAAATGCATGAAAACACATTTATATGAGGGACAGGGCTATTGAGATACTCCTATAAGCGTTGGGATCCAGATTAGCCCTTATTTATTATATCGTTCAAACATAACGTTATAAAGTGACGTCATTGTTACAGACGACGTTTTCCCGTATGGCGCCAAAGATTAAGATGACGTTACTTTACCAAAATGTGTAATTGAATGTATGCATGTATTGAGCATGTTGAATAGCTATCGCACAATAACTCATGACTAATGAAATGTATATATATAAACCAGGGTGAAAACACAGTTACTTTAAGAAATCTGAGAGAAACTGGTGTACTATTTCTTGCCTCATCACTCATTTAATCATCAGCGCGCAAAGGATATTACTTGAATTAAAATCGGCTGAACAATTTGTCGTTTTTCGTGTTAAGATTGCGTTAGAATAGGGCTAATCCTACTGTAATTTGAAATTTGCGACGGTATATGAGGTTTTTAACGGTCTTAAATTATTTTAATGACTCCGCCTTTGGCGTCGCCATTAAAATAATTTGCGACCGTTAAAAACCTCATATACCGTCGCAAATTTCAAGTTACAGTAGGGTTAACCCTATAATTACACCTTGTGTCTTGAGCCCTGAACAGGATATGGGCAAACACAGGTTTGACTGTTTCCTTTATTCAGCAAAGGTCAAGATGAGATGCATATATTGAAACATTTTCAAGAATAACTTCTTCATTTTTCCACCAAGCCAATTGTTGTGACCACTCTCTAGAATCGTCTTTTCGAGACAATTCTAAAGAGTGGTCACAATATAGGGTTTGGTGGAGAAATGACAATTTTAGTACTTGCATGTTTATCTGTTGCTGTGATTCAGGTCTTCCCAACTACAAAGCAGAAATGGGTCAGCTTGGAAGACAGACCGATGATTGCTGATAACCGGGATTGGGAGAGACGGTTTGCAGATAAAGTGGGTGTGCATTTTCTTGACTTAGAAGATAAGCTTGCGCCTCGCGGAACAAAGCCAGGAGTGCGAAGAGGTTACCAAATCTACCGGAATAAAGGACCAGGTGTTTATCATGATTGTAGATACTTATAACCTACCAATTTCCCCATCATAATGAGTTTATGAATATTCATGCTAGGTATAATGACATGAATATTTATAAGCTGAATTTTTACAGAATGACAAATTCATACAGGATGGTTTGGTAATGGTAGAAACTATCATGAAACTATCATCATATCTGACATGCATGTGCAAAATACGGAGGCGAACATTTTTAGGGGTGACTTATTAAGGTCAAGGTCATACATCAAGGTCAAAGGTCAAATCGGAGCCATAGTGTTTCACAAACACATCTTGTTAACCCTTTTACCTGATGGAAGAAATACTGGTAATGAAATCATGAATACTGATTCAATAAATTATGAACACATGTTTCTTTTGGTCATGATAAAATCAGATCTGTATTATTTTCAGTAGTAAACAGAGCAGATCCTAATCAGATAGCTCCTACAGGAGCTGTCTACTCTGCCTCTACTCTGTCTGTAAAGGTGTGAAAAGGCATCTCCAAAGGATAACGGGTTACATTGCAAAAGTTTGCTCAATTGGAATAAGATGATGTTTGACACTCAAGTTGTATTTTTATCCCTCCTTCTGAAAAAAATTGGGGTATATTGCTTTGCACAATGTCATGTCGGTTGGTAGACTAAATGGTTTCTGATCAATAACTCATAAACCTCTCGGCGTAGGATCTTAAAACTTACTGTGGTAGTTAGTCATGAGGTCACTAGGTCAAAGATCAAGCTCACTATGACCTTAACCCATTCCCTCATAGGCTATTTTAGATCCAAACTCTTATCTACTTAAAAGGAGTATTAACTAGAGAAAAGGATTTTTTTAGCATTTTGTAATTTGAAACCATTGTGATAACCATTGCTCCTAAGGAACAAATGCTCTATTTATCACAATGTTTCATGAAGTGACTTTTACCAAGACGTCAATAGGAGGGAATGGGTTAACTGGTGAAATAGTTTCCGATCAATAACTGCTCAAGGGTTTGGCTTAGAATCTTCTGACTTGCTGTGGTGATTAGTCAGGACCACTTGATGACTCCTATTGTTTTTGAGGTCACTAGGTCAAAGGTCAGGGAATCTGGGGGGTATACATGTTTTACAAACATCTCTTGTCAAGAGAAAACTAATACACAGGTAGACAATAGTTTACTCAGCATATAAATGACCAACTTTTTCCACATATGGACATTTTTTATGCCCCCAAAGGGAGCCATATAGTAATCCCTATGTCGGTCCAGTCTGTTTGTCAGTCTGTCTGTCTGTCGGTCTGTCTGTCTGTCTCGCATCTTGTCTGGTCTTTAACTCCTACATACATGAGTGTATTTCAAAATAGCCTGGTACAAATGTTCACCAACATAAGGCAATATGTCGCGAAAAAGAACCAGGTTCCTATCTCAAATGTCAAAGTCACAAACAGGGGTCAAAGGTAGAAAATGGGGACATTTGTCGTGTCCGCCATGTAACTCCTACATACATGAATGGATTTCAAAATAACCTGGTACAAATATTTACCATCTTGAGACGATGTGTTACATGAAAGAACCAGGTTCCAATCTCAAAGGTCGAGGTCACAATTGGGTTCAAAAGTGAAGTGGAACATTTTGCCGTGTATTAACCCTAAACCTATCTTGTATTGATGTGTGAAATAATTTGGCACATTTTTTCTCCAAGATGAGAAGGTGTGTCTGGCAAAAAAAAACTGATACCAACATCAGAGCTTCAGTAGTGTCGAGGCTCTTAAATATTGTTTTACATAAAATAATTTTGAAATAGCTTAGCAAAAATATGCTTCTACAAAATGCGATATGGTCCAGGCATAAATATGACCCAGGTGTGTGTGTCGATGATATCTTTTGGGGGCATTAAATGTCGTGTGACTGTGACAGCTCCTGTTGATAATTTTTGCAGACAGCTTGGGTCCAGATGAGACACTGCCTAATTTGACATCCTTTGGATCCAGACTATTTGACACTCTGGTCAAGGTTTGGAAAAGAAATTGGTAATAAATTAACATTGACAATTGAAGCAGACAACAGTTTTTATTAATTGGTGTTTAATCCTTACCTGATGAATATTCAAGTAAGAAATAAGATGTATTATTGACCCTTGTCTTGCTGATTTTTAAAATACAGTACTCCTTCTTTACCCATGCCCTGTTGTATAATTACATATATCTTCACTGTGTACAAGTATTTCGCTGTGCAATCACTGCTGTGGAGTGCAGTGGTTGCAAAATCAACTTGTTAATAATGCAGACCCTGATGAGACAGCTCCTGCAGGAGCTGTCTCATCTGGGTCTTCACTATTTACAGGTAGGTATTGAATTGAATAGCAAGCGAAGGGTTAAAAGCTGTCTGATTTGGATCCATTCAGTTTACAAAGGCGTCAGCAGGTGTATCTATATGGTAAAGGGTTAACCCTTTACTCCATGAATATTCACGTAAGAAGTAATGACATCATGTGTAGAGGCGACGAGAGGCCTTTGTAAACCCTAAAGGGTTAATTAAATGAGTTTTAAAAATAACACGTGAATATTTTATCAAGACAGAAAATATGGAATAAGATCTATATTTATGTCGTAAGCAAACAGCTTACACTGGTCAGACAACTCCTACTGTCTGGTCTGGGTTCTTCTGTGTTTGCAAAGGCGTAGAGACGGCGTGTTTATGGAGTGAAGGGTTAATGTACTTCTTTGTTGTTGCAGAGTCTCGTGTACAGCCAGAAATGGTACAAGTATTCATAGACCTTTGCGGAATCAAGAAGCTTAGTGAGTGTGCCGCCACTGAGCCGACCCCGGGCATTGTAGAACCATGCCCAGCTCTGCAGGGTTACTTCCATAAAGTTGTGCCTGCCATACAGCAATTCCTGATCAACCAGTATGAAGACGTGTACAACGAACTAGAATCCGTAAAAACAAAGGAGATGTTGGCAGACGCAAGATTCTACCAGGTATAGAAAGAAGAGTTTTTTATTCACCAGAATGTATGTTTCCTATTTGAAGAATAGGGTCCACCCAATCATTTATGCGTCAGTTAATTAAGTCTCCTACTGACGAAAGTGGAAGGGGATTATAGTTTTAGGTTTTTGTCTGCAGATATTTTAACCCCACCCCATCCCCCAAAATCTGGCTCTTACCTGTTAAATATTCATTTAAGAAATAATGACACCATTAATATTTATTAGCTGAATTTTTATAATGGCATATGTACACAGGATATTGGTATACTGTATAGTCGTATCTTTATAAAGTTCATAAGCAGACAGAGCTAAGCGTTTGTATGAGAGAAAGGGTTATTCTGCCAGTTGACAAACATGAACTGATGTCATTTTGCAGTGCCTTCGTTTACTCTACTTATATATAAGAATGAGAAAGTGCAATACGTGAAAATTCTATGGGTGTTTTTGTTTTTTTAGACTGGAAAATTGGAGGTAACATACAGAATACTGGGACTTATGAACGAGACATTCGAGATCCGACAAGAGAAGTGTGCCTTAGTTCCACCCACTTTTTACTTCCATAAGGAACATTTGACCTCAGTGAAGGAAATTGTCGGCGAAGTGTCACGCTACTTCAGCAATGGCAATTCTCAGTGCAATACAGTGCTAAGGTAACCACAACTAGATTTTTATAATCACTTAGCCCCTCACCGCAGTGGTTTGAATCCTGATCATGGCATTTGGATTTCTATGTGAGGAAGTCTTTAAGCTAGCTTGCGATAGGTTTGTGGTTCTACCCGGATTTTCTTCTGTTCACGAAACAATGCAATTTGTTCCAGGCACAGAAGAACCTCTGGGGTCTTCCTCCACCTGTAATTAGCTGGACGTCGTGACATTAAACCAAAGACCTATGATATCATAGGTCTTTGATTAAACCAGATTAAAACCAAACCAAACCAACTCCTCATACATCGGTGGGAAGATTTACTTTAAACTTTAACATATGAACAAAGTTGATATGAAGATATATCTAATAACGGGAATTTTTGCTCTGACCATGTTTACCAGTTATGGGACTTCACTGTATAACATATAGTGATTTAGAGACAATATTGAAGGGGGACACCCATGCCCATGACACATTTTTCTAGCATTACAGTGTTAAATCTTTACTTGGTTCAGACACCACCTTTTGATGTTTTGCAAACAAAGCAGACCCAAACCAGACAGCTCCTGTAAGAGCTGTCTGGTCAGGGTCTGCTCTGATTGCTTATTGTAATAATAAAGATTTGATCAAGAGGTATGTTTCAAATACATGTACTAAAATGATCAGTGAGAATCATCTCTTTGAGACAATTCTAAAGATTGGTCAAAATATAGGGGTCGAGTTAGAATAGAAAAGCAGGGGTGTTTCCCATTAACCCGTTTCTCTATAAATATGCCCTTCTATGCCTTTCCAAATAGAGTAGACCCAGATCAGAGGGCTCCTGTTCCTGATCAGGGTCTGCTGTGTTTGCTTATTATATGATATAGATATCACATTCCCGTGTCTTTGACCAGTTCCTACAGAAACCCTCTTACCACAGGCGCGTAGGCAATGGGGCCGCAGAGGCCGCGGCCGCGGCCCCAATATTTTGGCCACCTGCGGATTTGGGGCAGCAAGCATGAAGCCTTCAGTATAGCCGCCGCTCAGCTGTGGTTGGAGCCGCGGCATTAATCCCTTGGTTTTGCAATTAACACAAGTGTCAAACTGATAGTTGCGGATTAGCCATGATTTAATTAATGACGCGTGTTGTTAACGACTGGTCCACTATAGGAAACTTTTACTGCCCTTTTATCTGTATAGCCGAGAAAACATTATTGGCGCAATCTTTCGATGGTGAAACTGGAATACCGAAAAGAACCTAAGAGAAAGTAATTAAAAAACAAACACTTTAATGGTAATTAATTACTCATATAATTGTTCATATTGATTATACTCAAAATAAAAAAAAAGCACATTAGCATTCAGATTTGGTATTCATTCTAAAAATCATCTTTGAAATGGACGCACCAAATCAACCCATAAAATTTCCTAAACGAATTTTTGGTATTAAGAACCCTGAGCAGTCTGAATGTCATGGAGAGGCCGTTGACAGACATGTAACCCTTCCAAAACATAGGCATGCTATCCTCCGCGCACAAACAAGAAACAGCAGACCTACCTCCGTTCAACAATGTCTCAGCAGCGGCTGAACCACACAATGGTCATACATGTTCACAAGGATGCCACAGATGATATTGACGTTGTTGAAGTTGCAAACGAGTCTGTCCGTGGTGTTGAAGGTCGCGTGACCATCTTTGGACAATTTTAGACAATGTAAGAGTGGACGAAATCTCAGATAAATGTTTTAACCCTTTCCGTGTACTGTGTTTATCACAAATTTAAATACCTACTGAATATTCATTGACAAATTAGTCACAATGAAATATGGAAGGTGGAGCTTTGAAGCCATTTTAGAAAGTAAAGAAACAAATATATCAATTTATATTAGCAAACAGAGCAGACCCTGGTCAGGAACCGTCTGATCTAGGTCTACTCTGTTTGCGAATACGTGAAAACAAGTTTTTATGAAGGAAAGGGTTAAATGTTTTCTGAGATATGATGTCGATAGAACAGTGGCATCAAGTCACTGGTCATGCGCCTGACGGGTTCTGACACACTTGGGTTCTAATGATACATCGAGTTACTCGGCATCTCATATAGATCTACACTGTGTGCATATGACAGTTCATGTCTTGCAGACGAAGGGCTAATACATGCATGCTGCTATAACAAGCATTGATTATTATGATGTTTTGTATTAAAAATGCAGTTATACCAGTTATACCAGATTAAGTTTCCCTGCAAAGCAGGAAATCGACAAACAGAATGACGTTTTGTTGGTAAAATAACAAAAGCTGTAAACAGTTTATTAATCGTCTTAAAATGCATGGAAATCGCATCTAAGAAAACACAAATTAAAAAAAAAATCGGCACGGGAGGGGTCACCCCTCCCGTACCCACCCCCTTCGCGGCCCCAATCTTAAAAAGTTGCCTACGCGCCTGTACCAGGGTCTGCAATGTTGACAATTTTACTTTTTTCTTTGAAAACAATCCCTGAATGTTAACCCTTCTCTTGCTGAGTTTTAAAATACATTTCTCCTTCTTTACCCATGCCTTGTTGTATAATTACATATATCTTCACTGTGTACAAGCATATCGCTGTGCAATCACTGCTGTGGAGTGCACTGGTTGCACAATCAACTTGTAAATAGTGCAGACCCTGATGTGACAGCTCCTGCAGGAGCTGTCTCATCTGGGTCTTCACTATTTACAGGTAGGTATATTGACGCAAACAGCAAGCAAAGGGTTAAGATAAACTTGACCTGAATTTCTGAATAGGAAAATTTAAAGGATTAATGCCTTTTCACACCTTTGCAAACAGAGTAAACCCAGATCTGATCAGATGGCTCCTATAGGAGCCGTCTGATCAGAATCTGCTCTTTTTACTTATTTTTATAATAAAGATATGATTCTATAGTTTCTGCCATAGCCAAAACGTCCTGTGTCCATGTGCTATTGTAAGAATTTAATTAATATTCATGATGTCATTTGAATGTTTATGGAGTAAATAAAACATTGAAGCATGAGTAAAGAAAACATTGAAGCATATCACAAATTTTGCTGATGACAGTAATTAATAGGAGTCTTAAAAAGCAGGTGGTTGCTTAATGCAGGGCAAAAGTAATGCAGAAAGCTACTATAGGAGCTTTCTGCATTACATTTGACATACATTAAGCAAACACCTGCCTTTCATATCCAGATTTATACCCCATGCAACGAAGTATCCTGATACATTATTGCTCATCTAGCACTTTCATTTCATGACCAATTTTTCTCAAATTTGCTTTAAGAACTGTCAAGAATAAAAGCTTGGATGAGTTCAACTTTTGCGTCACCTGCCGAGAGGCAGTGTGTCACTTAGGGATCACTTTTTCGTCGTCTGTCTGTCCGTCTGTCTGTCCATCACTTTCTTTTTTTGACTGTCATTTCTAAACTATTCATTATAGAGCTTTCAAATATCACACATGGAATGAGCCTGATGAGAGGAAGTGTCATGCACAAGGGCCACAACTCTAGCATCAGTATTCTTTTAGTTATTCCCCTTTTTCCTATTAACAATAAGTTTTTGTGTCAGCTGAGAGCAGGTGACACATGTGTTCCTCCGAACACTCTTGTCATCTATATTATTTCAAAAGCAAACAGAGCAGATCCTGATTGGATGGCTCCTATAAGAGCCATCTGATCTGGGTCTACCCTGTTTGCAAAGGTGTAGAAAGGCATATTTATTGAGTAAAGGGTTAATGGATAATAATTCGATCATTTTTTTTTCAGGAGTTTCTTGACAGATTTATCTTCCGTAATGCAAGGAGATTCCTGGGAAACTTTTGAAAATTTGCTACAGCGTCATGAAGCTGATAAGGTGGAAATACCGCCAGAAGAACGCTGGGAGGTTGAAGCTCCCGCTTTACCGGAGCCCGAACCTGAGCCTGAGCCTGAACCAGAGCCCGAACCTGAACCTGAACCAGGTGATACACTGAAGTTAGCTACTGAAATGAAATCTGCCGATGGGATGTTTACCTTGTTTCATCATTTAAATCAGTCCCATTTGATATAAATCAGTCCCATATGATATAGGCCATTCTGTCAACCCTTTACTCCATTAATACGCCGTTCTACGCCTTTGCCAACAGAGTAGACCCAAATCAGATGGCTCCTGTCTGATCAGGGTCTGCTGTGTTTGGGTTTGATATATAAATATAATATAGATATAATTCTACCTTTTTCTGCCGTGACGAATACATCCTGTGTCCATGTGCTATTATAACAATTAACCCTTTCGGCGCCAAATTTCTAATTGTCGTCTGCAATCCAAGTTTGTTAAATCATTCATTTATGCGACTGCGGCAGTGAAAGGGTTAATCTAGTTTTATTCATGATATCATTATTTCTTACATGAATATTCATAGAGTACTGGGTTAACCATTGACCTGATGAATATACATGTACATGTTCTAATATATGGTAAAAGTTTGGTACCCTTGGAATAGACTTCTTATTGAAGACCACAATATTTCATGCCAATGAGTTCCAAGTGTTAATCCTTTACTCCATGAATATACATTTAAGAAATAATGACATCATGAATAATGCTAAGATGAATTTTTATTATGGCACATGAACACCGGAGTTTTAGGCCATGGCAGAAACTGTAGAATAATACCTCTATTATTTCATTAGCAAACAGAGCAGACCCTGATCAGATGGCTCCTACTGGAGCCATCTGATCTGGGTCTACTCTGTTTTCAAAGGGATAGAAAGGCATATTGATGGGAGTACAGTTTTAACCCATATCCTGCACAGCACAGTCTGACTTGCAAATGGAGACAGCTTAAACCCTTTCCCTGTTCAATGTTTAGTCCAAATTTTAATACCCATTGAATATTCATGATCAAAACACTTATAATCAAATCTGAAAGGTGGTTCATTGTAGCTATTTTAGAAAGTAAAGACACAGATCTATCAAATTCCATAAGCAAACAGAGCAGACCCTGATCAGACGGTTCCTCTAGGAGCCGTCTGATCTGGGTCTACTCTGTTTGCAGATGCGTGAAAACACGTTTATATGAGGGAAAGGGTTAATCCGATGAGATGCCAAGCAACTCCTACAGGAGCTGTCTGATCCCAGTCTATCCTGATTCACAAATGCATTAACATGCCTCTCTGTCAAGTGAAAGATTATTGAATATACATGAGTATCTCAGTGGGTGGCTGATTGATTAACCCTTTCCCACATAGAGATGACTTCTGGCACTTTTGCAAACAGAGTATACCTAGATCAGACTGCTCATGTAGGCGCCCTCTAATCAGGGTCTGCTTTGTTTGCTTGACCCTTTCCTCCATAAATACGCCTTTCAACGCCTCTGTAATAACCATTTCTTGAAACCATTGTGATAAATAGAGCATTTATTCCTATAGGAGCAAATTCTCTATTTATCACAATGGTTTCAAACTACAAAATTCTAAAATTTTACTTTTCTCTAGTAAATGCTCCTTTTAGGTTGATTCATTCAAAGAGGCTGGGTCTAAAAATAGCTTATGGGGGGAAAGGTTCAAGAAATAATAATGGTTCTACCATAGCCAAAAGCTCCTGTGATCATTGGCCATTATAAAAATCTGATCAGGGTCTGCTCTGTTTGCTTATGATATAGATATGATTCTACAGCTTCTGCCAATGCCCAAAATTCCAGTGTCCATATGCTATTATAACAATTAATCTTTATTTTAACCTTTCGTTTACTATTCACGTCAATATACCTACCTGTAAATAGTGAAGACCCAGATGAGACAGCTCCTGCAGGAGCTGTCTCATCAGGGTCTGCACTATTAACAAGTTGATTGTGCAAACAGTGCACTACACAGCAGTGATTGCACAGGGAAATATTTGTAGACAGTGAAGATGTATGCAATTATACCACAGTGCACGGGTAAAGAAGGAGAAATGTATTTTAAAATTTAGCAAGTGAAGGGTTAATATTCATGATGTCATTATTTCCTACATTAATATCAATGGAGTAAAGGGTTATGTATATGTTTATTCCCAATTTCAATACCTACTGAAAATTCATGGACAAAATAGTTATAATGAATGAAATATGGAAGGTTAAAGAAACTGATTTATCAAATTCCGCTCTAACCAAATAGAGCAGACCCTGATCAGACAGCTCCTACTGGGTCTACTCTGTTTGCAATTGTGTGAAAACACCCTTATATGAAGGAAGGGTAAATAAAAAACACAGAATAACACTTATAGTGATCCTTGTGGAGAGACCTTATTCAAGTAAGAATTGCCAGTGTTATTATTATTTGGTTAATGCTTCTTTTATAGCAATGAAAGTGAAAGTGGTTGAAGGCAGTCAGGAGCCATTTGTTTTGCGGTCTTGGCCGCCGACGAGAAGTGAGAAAACAGTCGTAGTTGGAGGTAGGAACAGAATTAAAAAAATGACTTTCAATTTATCAAGGCCCTAGAGAGGAGTATTTTGGAAAGAATTACCAAACATCAGTCATTTTTTTTTCAGTAAATAATTTTTAAATTCCTCTTGCTTTCAAAAACAAAAACCTATCTAATATTATATATACCTAATTTATTTTTCAAAAAACTATTTGATGATTGGCATACAGATTCTGAGTTACCGTACCATACTTGACATTTTAAATCTGTTTGCATGTATTAGTATTGTCATGATTAGCCAGAGAAGGATTAATATCAGTCTACAATGATTATCAGATACCGTAAAACGGGTTATTTTTGCGGGTGCAAATTTTTGCGGTTTGGGTTCTAAAATGGTATACAGTGCTCCCTCTCTACACCGACACCCTTTGGGATGCGAAGATTGTATGTGTTGTTCAGAGGGAGTTGTTATAGGGAGGGAAAATCAAACATAATTAGCTTGTTTGCAGATCCCCAGATAAGGTGTATTTCGAAAACTAAAACCATTATGCCTCCATCAAACCCTATGCTGTGACCACTCTTTAGAATCGTCGCAAAGTGACGATTCTAAAAAGTGGTCACAACATAGGGTTTGATGGAGGCATAAAGAAAATACGATGGAAAAAGTTGTTTCTGGAGCCTTGTTGTTTCGGAAACAGTGACATGCGTTGTTGTAAGGAGGGAATCGTTATTGAGAGGGCCGTTGTAGGGAGGGAGCACTGTAATTTATTTTTGGGATTTTGATTTTTGCAGATTTATTGTCTCTGTCCCAGCAAAAATCTTATATATTCTATATTGTTCTACCATTTAGGCCCCGAGTAGCTATTTATTTGCATATATTTACATTTGCCCTGCAACGTCCTTATATAACCTTATTCTAAAAAGAAAGTTGCATTTTCCCATGAACGTTCATTTCAATACCGGTTTGAGTCGGTTCTCCTTTTCCCAGAATTCCGCTGGACAATTTACTGATTAAAATCTTGTATTCATTCTATATTTATAATATGTGTTTGGGACTATTTTTCATACCATATATAGAGATCCTTGTCTATATGGGACGGGAATAGATGATTGACACGTCTTCTTCTTTCACAATTTACTTCTCTCAATTCTCTCTTTGCGTATTACATTCAAACTCTATTAATCAACGTCTGTTCCCAAGCGAGGTAATGTCACTTCCCTGTTATGTACACGTGATGTAAGGAGCGTTATCTCCAACAATCCTACTACGTTAGAAACGAACCTGGCAACGACCTAGATAGCGGCTATTACGTGACCGGTATATAATATTTAAAACAAAATCCGTTGAAATATAAGAAATACAATGGAATATAAATATAAGAAATAAATGATGTGCTCCCGGTGTTCATGAGGTTATGCAACGCATAGCTTTACGAGCAAAGATTCACGTGAAGCCCTTCGATTTAAATAAAGAATATTATATATCTCTCGTGGCGACAAAGCCTCCGATAATGGTCCATTAGGATCTGGCAATCACTTCCTAACAAGGTATTTTAGAAGCGCCATTGTTTCAACACGGTACTATCCAACCAAAGTCACAAACTGTTATAAACATGTATATGTCGGTTTGCCGATAATGTGTCAACTGGCTTTTGTGTACTGCTGTATGGGAATGAATATTTTGCGCATATATTATTTGCAGCCGAATGCCATCCGCAAAATTCCACAAATAATATGTTGCCGCAGAAATAACCTGTTATATGGTACATTGCTCATTTCCATTCAGTTTTGCATACATTTCATATTGTATTGCTCCACAAGATAAATTACTGGTAGTTATAAAATGTCATGTAATTTTAGCTCACCTGGCACAAAGTGCCAGGTCAGGTATTGTGAGGGGGCAGTGTCCGGCGCCGTGCGTATGTGTGTCGTGCGTCGTCAACAATTTACTTAAACATCTTCTTCTCTGAAACCATAAGGCCTAGATCTTTGATATTTGGTATGTAGCATCATCTAATGGTCCTATACAAAGATTGTTCAAATTATGACCCACGGACCAAAAATGGCCCCGGCATGCATATGTATTTCGTAAAGCCGCACATTTTGAGAGGTGACACATTAAGGTGATCCTTCAAGGTTAGAGGTCAAATATATACCGGTAGGTAAAATCACTGACTTTAACATTGACCATAACTATTGACCCAGTAGAGAAAGAGAATTCCCCAAATAATATGATGTAATCAACTGACGTGTTTTGCAAATAAACAAAAGAGCAGTAAATTATCGACAATCAGTGATCTTGTCAACATTTGACTGGTTCTTTTGGGCTCTTGATTCAAACCCTTATTGGCAAAAAAGGAAGAAAAATGGGGTGGGAAAAAAATATGATCAAAGTTTTCATAAATTGAGAGAATTATGTTCCTGACCGGGAGTGTCAGGAGTTGGCCTAAAATCTGTGATTCTCCCACACAATTCGGAAGCAATCACATGTATACAAAGAGACAATCCTAAAGAGTGGTCACAACATAGGATTTGGTGGAGAAATATAGAAATTATTCCAAAAAAATAATTTAATTTACTTACCTTTGAAAATGTTTTAATCTTATCTATTCCTTTACTTTTGTATTGATACAGGAAAAATTGAAGCAGAAGCATCTAAAATCTGGCCACCTCCTAAAGCCAAGGACTATATGAATACTATCAGAGATCTTCCCAGCAACATTAAAGTTAGAGCAGATACAGATGATAATGCGTCTGGAGATAGATCTGAGAACCAGTCAGGACCTAGGGACCAGTTTATAATAGATGCCAAGGGAGACCACTCTAGGGTAAGGGACACAACTCAGGATTCTTCGGTACGTTCTGTATTTCAGAGAAAAATGTCAGGGCCTAGCTATCATAATCTTTGTTATTCCCCACACAACGATGTTGCACAGGGTATATAGTTTTGACCCATCCGTCTGTCAGTCATTCCGTCTGTGTATCCTAATACATTGTTGCTCATCAAGCTCTTTCATTTCTTGACCAATTTTTCTCAAATTTACTTTAAGATTTGTAATGAATTAAAGCTTGGATGAGTTTGATTTTCATAGGAATCTTTCATGGGGAACCACTTCTTTTTTTGACAATGTTGTGGTGTGGGGTATGTGAGTTTGCTCACTAAAGGTAGGTTTCCACTGTCGATCAGATCAACTGGATCATCCCGATCACCCAAATTCCCCGACCAAGCTTAACCGAAGGCATGTACACAAGTTTTCTGCCTCTACTCAATCATACACGACCCCCTCACAATCATTCACGAATCCTCCATGACGTCAACTCAACAACCACTCCGATCTCTGCTTGATCATCTCAACCCAGATACGATCCCTTCACGATCTCTAGTCTACCCGACTTTATCTCTACCAGACCAGATCGTCGTGGTCGTACTTGGGTGGATTGGGTATTAATCAGGTAGAGGTTGAGATGATCTGGTACAGATTGGGTAAATGACTTCATCCCAACTGCACTAGATCTCTACAGGATTGTCTCCTGATCAACTTGGACTCTCTACTTGATCAATACAATACCGCTTCCTGATCGCTTCTCGAGCCTATTGATACAGATCTCTACCCGATTTTTTTTACATTTTCAAGAATTTCGGGTAGGGAGTCCAAGCAATGCCTACCAAGGTAGACCTCCCCGATCACCCCCGATAACTCCTGCCGAGCAAGCCAGCCCAGTTCCCAATCATTTGATCTGGCTTGATCGAGTTGATCTGATCGGCAGTGGGAACCTAGCTTTAAGTTCTTTAAGTCCATGCCTTCATAATGTATTTGCCCAGCAAAGCTTCAATGGCTATAAAGTGGGAGACCTGTCACTTATTGTTTCAACGGAATTTTTGTTACATTTGTACAATATCAAATTATAATTACCCTCAAAATTTGGACACTCTATTTCCCCTCCATAGGTTTTGTTAACCCTTTCCTCCATAGGCTATTTTTAGACCCAACCTCTTTGAATGAATCTACCGAAAAGGAGCATTAACTAGAGAAAAAGAAATTTTGTAGAATTTTGTAGTTTGAAACCATTGTGATAAATAGAGCAGTTGCTTCTATTTATCACAATGGTTTCAACTGGTGATTTGTACAGAGGCATAGAAAGGTGTATTTATGGAGGAAAGGGTTAAGCAAAATAAGTGAATTTGGCGCCATTTTGATAAATTTGAATTACACTGACATAGTAGCAAATACTATAGACCCTGATCAAGCAGTTCAATCCGGGTCTGCACTATTTGCCTATGTTTTTTCTGTCTGAATACTTAGGGTATACCCCCATCCAAAAAGATGTCTGTTTATCTGTCCGAATGCTTAGGGTAATTAGGGTACATCCCTCATCAACAAAGTTGTGTGTCTGTTCAAATACTTAGCATAATTAGAGTACACCCTCGTCAACAAAGTTGTGTGACTGTTCAAAAACGTAGCATAATTAGAGTACACCCTCATCAACAAAGTTGTCTGACTGTTCAAATACTTAGCATAATTAGAGTACACCCTCGTCAACAAAGTTGTATGACTGTTCAAATACTTAGCATAATTAGAGTACACCCTCGTCAACAAAGTTGTATGACTGTTCAAATACTTAGCATAATTAGATTACACCCTCTTCAACAAAGTTGTATGACTGTTCAAATACTTAGCATAATTAGAGTACACCCTCGTCAACAAAGTTGTGTGTCTGTCTGACCCAAATACTTCGGGTAATTAGAGTATACGGTAAAACCCCTCTAAGCTGGAATTTTAATAAAGAATAAATCAGGCATTTTTAGGCAGGTGGCTGCTTAATGCAGGTTGAAAGTCATTCAGAAAGCTCCCAAAGGAGTTTTCTGTATGACTTTCAACCTGCATTAAGCTGCCACCTGTCTGAAAGACCAGAAAATATACTAATTTTAACGTCCAGTTTTGAGGGGTTTTGCTGTACCCCCATCAACAGAGTTGTTTGTCTGTCTGATTAGCATAATTAGAGTATACCCCCGGTAACAAAGGTGTCAGTCTGTCCAAATCCTTAGCGTAATTAGGGTATAACCTCCTCCCCCCCCCCCCCACCCCCCACCCCACCCCACCCCCAACAAACAACAAATGTGTATGACTGTCGGAATACTTAACATATTTAATTAGA
Organism: Azorinus chamasolen; assembly: GCA_963576725.1. NCBI lineage: Eukaryota > Metazoa > Mollusca > Bivalvia > Cardiida > Solecurtidae > Azorinus > Azorinus chamasolen. The sequence continues at coordinate 95,991,950 of OY755238.1, read as the reverse complement.
GTTTACCCCTGCCAACAAAGTTGTTAGTCTGTCCAAATACTAAGTGTATCAATTTTAAACTGTCTACTAGCCTTATACGATATTAAAAAGACCAGCATCTCATCTGGATTCAACTTGTTCCACACTATGATCATGTTTGCCATATAAGCGAGGTGAAAAATCAAACTGATAATTTGCCTATAACTTGTATATTATTTTACAAAAAAGAGAAGAAAAAAAACACACACAAAAAAAACATCTTAAATATCAGGTTCCACATGAGACTCAAACCTCTGTTGAGGGAAACAGACCTAACGATTCAGGACCAAAGCAGGAAAATTTGGAAAGAAAAGCTACAGCAATGGACCAGACCCCTGACGGGGTTGCAAGACAAGGGTCAGTGTCTGGACAGCGAGGGGCAGGAGGGGACGCTGGTCAGTCTCACTCAGGAGAAACAAGGGCTGCTGAGGAGACTGATTTGCACAGTAAGATAAAACAACTACAGTAAAACCTCTCTAACTGGAAATTCATTTTAGTAAAAATATCGGTCTTGGAGACAGATGGCAGCTTCATGCAGTTTAAAAGTCATGCAGAAAGCTTCTAGGAGCTTTCTGCATGACTTTGACCCTGCATTAAGCGGCCACCTGCCTAAAGTATTTAAATTATTCTCTTCTATAATTCTGGTTTGGAGTGGTTTTACAGTATTGAATCAGTATTTTATGAAAAGAATATTTGATTAACTTTGACATAGAAATATGTGACAATCAAAGGATATCAGATACAATTTAGCTATTTCCTGATAGTGTCTGCATTTTGCTGGACTTAACCCATTCCCTTATAATTGACCCCTGTAAAAGTCACTTTTTGAAACCCTTGTGATAAATAGAGCATTTCCTCCATAAGAGCAAATGGTACATTTATCACGATGGTTTTAAATCTACACAATTCTGAAATAAGGGATAGGTTAATTGTCACATTGAAGTTAGGTTTATGTATAAACACATACATGTATGTATAGTAAAATGATATGGATAATGCAGTGTTGTGTATTATGCGTATCTGTTTAGACCTATGTGACACACTTATGTATGAATGTTGCATGTAATGCAGTTGATATTTGTAATGTTTGTTCTTATGCACTGATTTAAATTTGTTATAGGTTTGTATTATTTTTATGTATGTTTTGGTTCTCATGTAGAATATGTAAGAATAAAATGAGCAGACTGTTATTTTGTCATTTAATTACCAGTTCATCTCACAAAAATGTAGGTAATATAAACGCCGAAATTCATTTTAGAACACAGGCATATGTCTACCATGGGAATCGTCTGCAGTCACGATAGATTTTCAATGCGTTGAGTCGACATGCGGGCTAACTCGACATATCGGTGATCTGCCATGGCATGTCGACTCATCGCGATTTTACTGTATTTGCATTGATGTAATTATGATTGAACACACAATCCAGTCATGAGCACTGGTAGGTGGTGTGTTCAGATCATACTGGGCAGTTTTAGTCTATACTGTAATTAAAGCTTTTGAAAGTATTTCCTCTCTTTGAATAAATCAAAGATCATTCTTTTCAGGGAAGAGGAAGTTGTCTGGTACCTCAGATTCAGATGAGCAGAAGAGTAAACGCCATTCAGGTAAATAGATCGCAGGAAACCAGTAGCCTGAACCCTTTACCAGATGAATATTTAAAACAGACTTTTCCCATTGTGAAAATTTATTCGTTTTATTCTTGTATCAAAAGATATACATGTAGAAGGAAATATATAGTCATTACAAATGGAAGAGAATCATATACCGGTATGTAAAATGTACCCGGAATACAGAACAGACCCTGATTAGATAGTTCCTGCAGTAGTTGTCTCATCTGAGTGTACACTGTTTTCATTGGCAAACAAGGCATGATTATTTAGTAAAGGGATACAGTAAAACGCCTCTAAATCGAACATTAAATTTCCTATGAATATCGATTTTGGAGACGTGAAAGCTTAATGCAGGGTGAAAGTCATACAGAAAGCGCCTAGGAGCTTTCTGCATGACTTTCACCCTGCATTAAGCAGCCACCTGCCTAGAATTATCTAAATTCTTCTCTACTAGAATTCTGGTTTGGAGGAGTTTTGCTGTAAGTTGTCTTTCATAAATTACAATCTCTTCATTACCTCATCATCCATCCTTCACAAATATTTGTGTCATGCATAAGTCAAGAATGATTTGACTAGGGTCCGAGGTTGTAAAACTTCTGAGTCTGAGTTCATTCTCAAGTATCTGATTGGTCAGATTTTGAGCAAATACAGTTAATTCAATTGGTCAGAATTTGAGCGAATACAGTTAATACAATTAGTGTCAAACAGATTTGATCCAGATGAGGCATAAGATCATATCTGGATCTATACTGTTGGCAAAGATGATCACAGATTACTCTTAATGGAGTAATTAAATTACTATGTATTGTCATGAACTTTGTATACCTGGATATGCCCATAATATATTTACAATTCATTTCCAATTTCAAGGGAAATAACTCAGTTGAAATTGAACTGCAAAGAATTTATTTTGACTTCTTAACCGTTACCTTGATGGTGGAAAAAAATTGTTTGCACAAATTTTTGTCCAATCTATTTTGAAATTGCAAAGAAAGTTCAATTACTTTAAAAAATGCAATCAAAGTCATATGGTGAGTCATTGTTTTTCTTATGAAATTATGAAAAATCTGACTACAGTTTCTACCAATACCAAAACATCCTGTGTACATATAGTATTATAAGTATTCATGATGTCATTCCTTCTTACAAGCATATTCAACAAGGAAAGGATTACATTAACCCTTTCCCAGTTCTATGTTCATTCCAAATTTCAATACCTACTGAATATTCATAGATAAAATGATTATAACGAAATATGGAAGATGGAAAGTTGTAGCCATTTTTGAAAGTAAAGACACAGATCTTTGAAATTCTATTAGCAAACAGAGTAGACCCTGATCAGACGGCTCCTCTAGGAGTCGTCTGATCTGGGTCTACTCTGTTTGCAAATGCATGAAAACACGTTTATGTGAGGGAAAGGGTTAACCATTTATTCCATAATATGCAAACGGAGTAGACCCATATCAGACGGATCCTGTAGGAGTTTTCTGATCAGGGGATGTTTGCCTATGATATAATAGATACATGTATGATATAATAGATACATGTATGATATAGTAGATACATGTATGATTCTACAGTTTCTGCCATGGCCAAACATTTCTGTGTCCATGTGCCATTATAACAATTAATCTAATTAATATTCATGATGTCATTATTTCTTACATGAATATTCATGAAATAAAGGGTTAATAAATGGAGTATGACCCATTGTCTTGTATGTAGTCTAATCTTCTGCTTTCTGAGGGTAAAGGCCTTTGTGATGACCTTTTTCAGACAGTTTGGTTATAGGTTCGGTATATCCCGGTGAGTGGCGAAGTTTGTAATCAAGATCCCAATTTTTGACTTTGCACTGTTAAAGTTTTGTACTTGTTTATCAGGTTCCATCATTGTGGAAGGTGATGAAAGTCAACCCATGGCTTCACGGCAACGGTCGCCACATGGCCATCATGAGCACTCACCAAGCCCCGCCCACCAGCACAAGGAGTCAAACATTAAAGGTAAGTTGAATTTTACACGCAGAAAGAAAGATTCCATGGGAGCTTTTCATACCTCCACTTCTGAAGAGTGAGAAGGGATTTAGATTTAACCTTATCCATCCTGCAGTCACATGTTACCTATGGACACATTTTTGGTTGACACAATAACCCTTTACTTATGGAATATTGACTCAAGACCTGTTATATTATGAATATTAATTTAAATTCTTGTATCATAAATACTCAGTTGTGAAATTTGTTGCCGCAGCAAACAGTAGAGATTCAGATCTGTAATATAATACTTTCCCTGAATTCCATTAGGAAACAGAGCAGACCCTGATCAGTCCTCTGATCTGGGTCTACTGTTTGCAAAAGCGTGAAAAGGTGTTTATATGAAGGAAAGGGATAAGCAAACAGTAGAGAATCAGATCTGTAATATAAGCAAACAGCAGAACATTATCACACAGCTCCTGCAGGAGCTGTCTGATATTGGTCTACACTGTTTGCCAAGGAGTAAAAAAGGTAGAGGGTTAAATGTCTGTAAGCAAAGTTTTGTCTTATATTAAGTTTTATAAAAAGCAAGGAAGTGCTGTGTATTAACCCTTTAACTCCATAAATACGGCTTTTAATACCTCTGCAAACAGAGTAGACCCAGATTAGACAGCTCCTACAACAGGGTCTGCTCTGTTTGCTTATGAAATAATATAAATATGATTCTACTTTTTCTGCCATGGCCAAAATATCCTGTGATCATGTGCTATTATAATAATTAATCTTATCAATATTCATGATCTCATTTTATCTTACATCAATATTGTGGAGTAAAGATTTAATGGAGATTCTCTTATACTGTAAGTGACCTTTTTTATTCATATATTTATTTATTTATATTTTTAGGTGACCCGTTTTGGCATAACATGGTCACAGAGTACACCTATGATGAGCTTGCCTCCAGTAATGATCTCCCTTTACCAGAGAATTTATCTCTCCTAGAGGGTGCACCTGACCCAGAGGTTGGCTACTGGGGCGAGGCCTTGGTTTCCCAGTACCTACAGAAACAAAAAGATGCAGGAAATATTGTTTATTTTTCATGGCAGAATAAACACAACGAGACTGGCTGCCCGTATGACTTTGAGGTACACTACGCAGATGAAAATGGCATCCATGTCGACTACATCGAAGTGAAGAGTACAGTTACAAACTCAAAGCAAATATTTGAGATCTCAGTCCAGCAAATCAAATTTGCAGAAGGCAATGCAGGTCATTTTCACATCTATCGTGTATTCAGTGCTGGGGATCCCAATCTTGTGCGCCTGATTCGCATTCATGATCTCGATTCTCGCTTAACACAGAAACAAGTGAAGCTGTGTATGGTGATTTAACTTATAACTCCATGGACATGCCTTTTAACATCTTTGCAAGCAGAGCAGACCCAGACCAGATGGCTCCAGTGGCTCTTTGTAGTTTTTGTCATGGCAAAAACTCTCTGTATATAAACCATGGCAAAAACTTTCTCTGTTCATAAGCCATTATTGAAATGTATTGCCATTGTTGACTCATTCATATTGTTGACTCATTGACATTGTTGACACATTGACTCATTGACATTGTTGACTTGATTCATTGACATTGTTGACTCATTGACATTGTTGACTCATTGACATTGTTGACTCATGGACATTGTTGATTCATTGACATTGTCGACTCATTGACATTGTTAGCTCAATGACAACATTGACTCATTGACATTGTTGATCTGTGATAATAGATGGGTGGCACCATGAGAAAAGGGGCATTTAGACAAGTTCAAACAGTGTAGACCCAGATCAGTCACCAACCTAGAATGTAGCATAGAATTATGGTCAGTGTGTTTTCTACATTTTCAATTGGCTTTAGTATTTATGTCTTCCCCACGTACTGAGGCGACAAATTGTTTTGCATGAGTTGTTAAGTGACCAGTCCACTCATAAATATTCATCAATGGATTAAACAACCTTCTAGTTTTGTTTTCTTATGCTTCAAACAAGGCAGACCCTGATCAGATGCCATTTTCCATAGTAGCAGTGTATCTGGTTGTGCACTTTTTGAAAATGTCAGAATGTCCATTTCATGGTGACACCAGTCGACGATATTGGCAGCTGCCCTATCAGTCTGTGACTAACTATAGTTGCACAGCGGTCCAATTAAGATGCTTAAATCAAAACATCTTCAAGAATAAATTCTTTATTTCTCCATCAAACCCTATGTTGTGACCACTCTTTAGAATCGTCTCTTCGAGATGACTCTAAAGTGTGGTCACAACATAGGGTTTGGTGGAGAAAAGATGATTTTAGTATCTGAATACACACATTTATCTGTTGCTCTGGTTGCACCTTTGTTCACACATCACTAGATATATTGTACATTGCAACATGCTTTTTATTGTCAACCAGTAATGTTTAAGAACTACATTTAGATTTATATGTATTTGCTTTATTTCGTTTGTATGTTTTTGTTCAATTTTTTTGGAAAAGTTGAATGTCAGTATAAACTGAACAGCTTTGAGATTGCTAGACATGATCATCTTAGTGCAACTCCATGTGGTACTGGGGTGTGCCTGAATGGCACAAGAATGGTTACCACTGCATCCGGTGCATGATTGTAAGAAATGACTTATAAGGGTTTAACATAAACTGGAGTTTCTGCATCTCTGATTCTGGATCCATACCCCATATTTGATCTCGATGTTAATGAGATATGGGTCCAGCATATTTTCTCCTGTCTCAGCGCCATATAACCTGTATAGTGTTGCGGTGTCATAAAATCCAACTCACTCACTCTCTCTTCGTATGTATTTATGGAGTAAATTGGTAAGTCACAATTAAAAAGAAGTCTAATTGTGGGTTTGTAAGGCAGGTGCTTTCTGCATTACTTTTGCCGTGTGTTTAGCAACCACCTATTGACATGTTCTACTGTATCAGACAAGCAAATTTCAGATTGTTTGGCGGTTACAGTTTGTGTCAGATTACGATATTCTGTAAACATTTTCATGTGAACAATTGTTTCATTAATTAAGAATCTAGAGCCCCATATTTTTAAATTTTTGTTATAAGTAAGAGGTATATATTGCTCGTTTTTCCCCCTGTCATTTTGTCATTGAAATCTATTGTTTCATATTAGTGCAGGTAAAATTTAACCCTGTTAACCCTTTTAATGCTGAGTTTTCAAATGGACTGTTCCAAATCTCAAATTGGTCAAGATTATCATCAATATTCAGGGTTGTCTTTAAAGAAATGTGTAACATAACAAATAGTGTAGACCCTGATGAGAGGACTCCTCTAGGAGCCCTCTCATCTGGGTTTACACTGTTTGCAGAGGACATTAGTGACTCGTTTCCTGCATTGAAAGGTTTAATGATGTTAACTTTTGCAGTGTAAAACATTTGCATTCTTTATGTGACCACCAATATAGCGGAAATAAAACAGTCACCAATAATAAGCCTTATAGAGTACAGGGACCAGAATCTAAATGTCTCAGAGTAGTGACCTTATTACCTCATAGGCTATTTTAGACCCAACCACTTTGAATAAATCTACTGCAAAAGAGCATTTACTAGAAAACCAGGATATTTAAGAACTGTGTAGTTTTGAAACCATTGTGATAAATAGAGCAAATGCTCAGTTTATCACAATGGTTTTAAAAAGTGACTTTTACAGATGAGTTAAAGGGTGTCAATATGAGGGAATGGATCAACCATTGACCTGATAAGTTCTGTTTTTAACCATTTCCCTGTTCAATATTAACACATTCATCCATAGGCTATTTGTAGAATAAATCTACAGAAAAGGAGCATTTACTTGAGAAAAGGAACATTTTAGAATTGTGTAGTTTAGAAACCATTGTGATAAATAGAGCATTTGCTCCTCTGGAGCAAGTGCTCTAGTTATCACAATGGTTTCAAAAAGTTACTTTTACAGAGACGTAGAAAGGCGTATTTATGGAGGAAAGGGTTAATGTAATAATATAATAACATCATGAGTATTCATTAGCTGAATAATTACTTTATTCAGGATGTTTTGGTATTGGTAGAAACTGCAGAGTCCAGTCTACATAATTTCATAAGCAAATAGAGCAGACCCTGGTCAGACAGCTCCTATAGGAGCGGTCTGGTCTGGGTCTACTCTGTTTGCAAATGTGTATTAAAGTGGCTGTATGAGGGAAAGGGTAAAGGAGCATTCACTAGAAAAAGGGTAATTCTTTTTGGAGATTTGTATTTTTTAAATCATTGTGATAAATAGAGCAAATGCTCTATTTATCACAGTAGTTTCAAAAAGTGACTTTTACAGAGGTGTCAAAAGATGTCAATATGAGGGAATGGGTTAACCGTTTACCTGGTAGGTTATCTTTTAATGCCTTGGTAAGCAGAGTAGACCCAGATCAGACAGCTCCTGTTGGAGCTGTCTGATCTGGTTCTACTCTATTCACTTGCTGAATAATAAAGAATCTGAATGAACAGTTTCTGTCGTGATAAAAAAACACCATTGTTCATTTGCCATCTTGAAAATTATTCATGAAGTGATGAAACAGAACAGACCCTGATCAGACTGCTTCTGCAGAAGCCAGCTGATCTTGGTCTACTCTGTTTGCAGGAGCCAGCTGAGCTAGCAAAGGTATTAAAGTTTGGAGTTAAGGGGTAACAATGATTTTACGAGGTTTTAGAGCTGATCTGGGTTTGGTGTCAAAGAAAACAAGAGCACCGCAAGCCGGTGCAACGCTCGTCTGTCGTCATTGTCAAGATAAACATGCATACCAAAAATGAAAGTTGTAAATGAAAAATTGAAGAAGTTACGGTCAATGTTAAGATTTCGGACGAGGACGCCGGGTTATGACAATAGCTCGTGATTTCTTCGAAACAGACGAGCTAAAAATGTCAGTAAGCATTTCCTAAGTCAGCTAGTCACTTAACCCTTTCCATCATAAATGTTTATGAAAGAAATAATGACACTGAATTTTATAATTCTGTATGAATACAGGAATTTTGGCATGGCAGAAACTGTAGAATCAGATCTATATAATTCCATAAACAAACAGAGCAGACCATGATCAGAAGGCTCCTGCTAGAGACGTCTGATCTGGGTCAACTCTGTTCGCAAAAGTATGAAATGACATTTCTGTTTGGTAAAGGATTACAAGAGAACACTTCCAGGATGCCAATACCATCAGTATTACAAGACCATCAAAACGGTCACGGTCTGACAAAAGGCTATAACCCCTTTTGTATATAATGACATCTGATGTCTTTTAACTCTCTGCAAAACAAGTATTTTTTTCATCTGCAACGATTGTCTTCTGTTTGCAAACAGAGTAGACCATGATCATTCGGCTCCAATAGGAGGTTGCAGTATTTTTTACGGTTTTAGTTCATTCTAAAGTTACCAGTGCCAATATTGATTTATTCAGCTGTACAAACTGGTGCAGTGAAGAAATTTGGTGTCCAAATATTTAGGTTAACCTCTTCTCTCCTAGACTTTTTATAGGCCCAACCTCTAAAGAAAAGTAGAATTTTAGAATTGTGTAGTTTTTAAACCATTGTGATAAATACAGCATTTGCTCCTGTGGAGAAAATGCTCTATTTATCACAATGGTTTAAAATGTGACTTTTATAGAGGTGCCAAAATGTGTCACTAAGAGGGAATGTGTTAACTAATGCAGGGATTTTAGGATTTTATATGATTGACAAAACTGTAATAAACAATTGAGTTTTATATGATTGACATTTTGACAATACTGTAATAAACAGTTGTGTTTTATATATGATTGCCAATCCTATAATAAACAATTGAGATTATTATTGCCTTGATTGGTCTCCTTATCCCATTGCAGTGATCCTATTTAAACCTTTTCCTTCATATAAACACTTTTTAATGCATTTGCAAACAGAGTAAACTCAGATCAGATGGCTGCTATAGGTCTGCTCTGTTTACTAATGGAATTTGATAAATCTGTTAATACTTTCTAAAATAACTACAGTGTTCCACCTTCCACATTTCATTATAACTACTTTAGCCATGAATATTCAGTAGGTAATGAACTTTGGAATAAACATAGAACAGGGAAAGAATTAACCCTTTCCTTCACATAAATGACACAACCAATCACGTAGGAGCCGTCTGGTCTGGGTCAACACTGTTTGTAAAGGTATAGAAATGCATAATTATAGAGTAAAGGGTTAAAGGCTCAAACATACCAGAGTATCTTGAATGACGAACAGTGCAGACCCTGATCAGAGCTCCTCTAGAAGACTTCTGATCTGGGTCTACACTTCTTGAAAATGATGGTGTATATGTTTCCCAGGTTGATATAATTAAAGAGTTAAACAGTGCTGAATTGATTCAATCAGCTTACGAATTGACGAAAAGGTGAGATTGTGAGCTGTCCTAATATTACAGGTAAGGTGATCAAGAAATCAACATGGTGCCGCGGCGTTAGTAGTTGCATGACCCTTTCCATGTTGAATATTCATATAAGAAACTAGAACTACCACTAAAGGTGATGAATACCCCCACCAGCACATTTGACACAGAGATGGGGTTATAGAAATAAATCACTACAATATCTGCTACAGTTTAGAAAAAAACCTAGAAAACCTGAAAGTCAAAATGCTGTAATTCCTTTACAATTCAATGTATTGTAACAAAATTCAAACCGGATCTGTAACTCATTATTATAAAGCTACATACCAAATATCACTTCAATATCTGCAAGGGTTTTCCGGAAAACCTGAATTTCCGGGAAAATTCTATGTTAAATCACTGTATTTCCGTGAAAAATCAATGAAGCGTAACGAAATTCAAACTTGATCTGTAACTCATTATAATAAAGCCACATACCAAATATCACTTCAATATCTGTAAAGGTGTAGAAAAAAACTCCAGAAAACCTGAATTTCCGGAAAATTTATAAGTCACTATATTTCCGTGAAAAATTAATGAAGCCCAACGCAATTCAAACTTGATCTGTAACTCTTTATAATAAAGCCACATACCAAATGTTACTTCAATATATTTTAAGGTTTAGAAAAATAATCAAGAAAAACCTGAATTTCCGGAAATTTACTAAGTTCGTAGCTCTCAATTCTGAACAAATATAAATACAAAAGGTTGCCATGGCCCTTCAATTTCATTTTACAAAATAATATTGTCATCATTTCTGTGTTTTTAGCTCACCAGAGCACAAAGTGCTCAGGGTGAGCTTTTGTGATCACCTGATGTCCGTCGTCCGTCGGCGTGCGTCGTCCGTCGTTCGTCGTCCGTTGTCAACAATTTGAACCTTTAAAAATCTTCTCCTCTGAATCTATAGGGTGCTCAGCTTTCATCTTTGGTACATAGCTTCACCTATAGGTCCTTTACAAAAGTTATATAAATTATGTCCCTGGAGTCAAAAGTGGCCCCACCCTGGGGGTGTCAAGTTTTCAATAGAAACATATACTGAAACTTTGAAAATCTTCTTCTCTGAAACTGGAAGGTTCTCAGCTTTGATATTTGGCACATAGCATCATCTATAGGTCCTCTACAAAAGTTATATAAATCATGTCCCTGGGGTCAAAATTGGCCCCGCCCTAAGGGTGGCAAGTTTTCCGTAGCTGACTGCTGTTTAAACAGTAGTATCTTCCTGGCAAAAAACTACCTGTCCCAGAGCTTAGATATTTGGTGTATGGATTTACTTAGTTTAACTTTAAGAATTTTATTAATATCATAGTTCTGAGGTTAAAATTGATCCTGTCCTTTGGGTTATACTTTAAAATAGACTTTTTCACTTCAGAAACTGCGGCTAAAGCTTTCTCCTACAACCCATTCCACTGAGACTGACCTAGTATAGCAGCGGTTTTACCCTTAGTCTAATCAGTAGAGTAGAAATTGTATTTAGCCAAATAAATAACAAACACTCATTTTAGATGGAGAAAACTAAGTGGATAATTCTCAAAACGCTCTTTGCATATCTATGCACTGCATTAAGCTCTCAGATATCAATATAGATGGAAAAGTAGTAAAGTCAAGCAGGCAAAGCCACATGCAATACGCAACCACCACCAAAACACCGATAGACAGCATGACACACAAACACACACACAACCACACACCCAAACGCACACACACACACACACACACACAAAATGAACACAGAAAACACCAAAAGAGACACAAGAACCAGGGACACGTTCCACAACATGAACAAACCACAAGCACAAGTGGTTTCAGACATACACATGACACAAAGTAAAGTTTCTCTTATTTTAAGTCATAAGGGGCAGTAACTCTAAAGTTATCAGGGGGAGACAATTAAAAATCTCAGATGCACAACAATTCATGCTGGTGAACATTCCTATCAAGATTGGTGACTCTAGCCGTACTGCTTTCAGAAATACGTGCAGCACAAAGTTACTCTAATTTTAAGTTATCATATCAGGGGCAATAACTCAAGAATTATCAGGGGGAGACAATTAAAAAAAAAACAGGTGCACAACAGCTCATGCTGGTCAACATTCCTGTGAAGTTTAGTGACTCTAGCCCTAGTGGTTTTAAAGATATGCATGGCACACGTTTCTCTAATTTTAAGTAATCATATCAGGGGCAATTACTCCAAATTTATCAAGGGGAGACAATTCAAAAAACCCAGGTGCACAACAACTCATGCTGGTCAACATTCATGTGAAGTTTGGTGACACTATCCCTAGTGGTTTCAGAGATATGCACGGCACTAAGTAAAGTTTGTCTAATCTTAAGTAATCAGGGGCAGTAATTCCAGAGTTAACAGAGGGAGACAATTAAAAAAAACCAAGAGCAAAACAATTCATGCTTATGAACAATCCTGTGAAGTTTGATGACTCTAGCCCTACTGGTTTCAGAGATATGCGCGACACAAAGTTTGTATAAATTTAAGTGTTCATATCAGGGGCAATAACTCATGAATTATCAGGGGGAGACAATTAAAAAATCATAGGTGCACAACAACTCATGCTGGTCAACATTCCTGTGAATTTTGGTGACTCTAGTACTAACGGTTTCAGAGATACACGCGACACAAAGTTTTTCTAATTTTAAGTCATCAGGGGCAATAACTCCAAAGTTATCAGGGGAGGCAATAAAAAAAAACAGGTCAACACCTCATGCTGATGACCATTCCTGTGAAGTTTGGTGACTCTAGCCCAACTGGTTTCAGAGATACGCGCGACACAAGTTTGTGACGGACAGACAGACAGACAGACGGACGGACGGACAGACAGACAACACTGGCAAAAACAATATATCTCCCCATAAATGGGGGAGACATAATGACTCATCATATGATTTTGATTTGTAAAGTAATTGAACTTTCCTTGCATTTTGAAAATAGATTGGACAAAAATTTGTGCAAACATTTTTTTTCCACCATCAAGGTAACGGTTAATTAAGAAGTCAAAATAAATTCTTTGCAGTTCAATTTCAACTGAGTTATTTCTCTTGAAATTGGTAATGAATTGTAAATATATTATGGGCATATCCAGGTATATAAAGTTTCATGACAATACATAGTAATTAAATTTTTCCATTAAGAGTAATCTGTGATCATCTTTGCCAACAGTATAGATCCAGATATGATCTTATGCCTCATCTGGATCAAATCTGTTTGACACTATTGAAATTGTATTAACTGTATTCGCTCAAAATCTGACCAATTGTATTAACTGTTTTTGCTCAAAATCTGACCAATCATGCAGATACTTGAGAATGAACTCAGAAGTTTTACAACCTCAGACCCTAGTCAAATCATTGTGTGTCTTTTGGTGTTTTCTGTGTTCATTTCGTGTGTGTGTGTGTGTGTGTGTGTGTGTGTGTGTGTGTGTGTGTGTGTGTGTGTGTGTGTGTGTGTGTGTGTGTGTGTGTGTGTGTGTGTGTGTGTGTGTGTGTGTGTGTGTGTGTGTGTGTGTGTGTGTCATGCTGTCTATCGGTGTTTTGGTGGTGGTTGTGTCTTGCATGTGGCTTTGCCTGCTTGACTTTACTACTTTTCCATTTAGAGTAGATCTTCAGAAGTTTTCACATGTTTCTATTGAAAAGAGGCCACCCCTGGGGCGGGGCTAATTCTAACCCAAGAGGCATAATTTATATATATTTTGTAGAGGACTTGAAAATGATGCTATGTGCCATATATTACAGCTGAGAATCTTACAGTTTCAAAGGAGAAGATTTTCAAAGTTTTCACTATATGTTTCTATTGAAAAATGGCCACCCCTGGGGCGTGGGCAAATTTGACCCCTGGGGCATAATCTGTATAACTTTTTGTAGAGGACCTGATCATGATGCTATGTGCCAAATATAAAAGCTGAGAACCTTCCAGTTTCAGAGGAGAAGATTTTCAAATGTTTCACTATATGTTTCTTTTGAAAACTGGTCACCCTTGGAGTGGGGCCAATTTTGACCCCAGGGTCATAATTTAAATAACTGATACCTTTATTTACAATATTTGTAAAGCTAGGGTGACTTTGAGAGAAGTGTGAGGTTAGGACGTCCGTAAACCGGTTTAAACCCCCAGTGGTGTTTTTGCTGCTGACCGTGCCAAGGCGGTACTCTCTTTGTCACCCTTCCTTTTGTTTGCCTTGCGTCTTTGTGCTTGTGGTTTGTTCATGTTGTGGAACGTTTGTCCCTGTTTCTTGTGTGTCTTTTGGTGTTTTCTGTGTTCATTTCGTATGTGTGTGTGCGTGTGCGTTTGGGTGTGTGGTTGTGTGTGTGTGTGTGTGTGTGTGTGTGTGTGTGTGTGTCATGCTGTCTATCGGTGTTTTGGTGGTGGTTGCGTCTTGCATGTGGCTTTGCTTGCTTGACTTTACTACTTTTTCATTTATAGAGGACATGAACATGATGCTATGTGCCAAATATGAAAGCTAAGAACCTTCCAGTTTCAGAGGCGATTATTTTCAAAGTTTTACTATATGTTTCTATAGAAAACAAGGCACCCCTGGGGTGGGGCCAATTTTGACCCCAGGGGCATAATTTTTATAATTTCGTAGAGGACCTAAACATGATGCCATGTGCCAAAGATGAAAACTGAGAACCCTGTAAATTCAGAGGAGAAGAATTTTAAAGGTTCAAATTGTTGACGAGGGACACGCCGCACGCCGACAGACGACGGACATCAGGCGATCACAAAAGCTCACCCTGAGCACTTTGTGCTCTGGTGAGCTAAAATGTAGTTACAACATTGTTCCACTTAGCTCTTAACCGTTTCCCTGACATGATCATCTATGCCTGAACTTGTCACTTCATGAATATAAAACAAATTCATTTTTATATTCTAAACTTTTCAAAGGAATATTTTGGTTTAACAAAAACTGAATGATCACATCTATGTGACATAAAACAAAAAGCAAAAACAGCAGGCTCTGAGTCTACTCTGTTTGTAAAGGCCTGAAAAAGCCTTTGAATGAAGGAAAGAGTTAAAACTTACCTTGATGCATCTTGTAAGCCTGTGTGCTTTGTGCTTCTTCTCCTCCAGCTGTGTCACAGATATCAGTAGATTGAACTTTTCAAACACCTCCATGATGACAAGCTCTGGCCGCATCTTTAGATAATGACGTGGCACCACCATATCCTCCTCCCCACTGCTAGGCTGCAAAATGGCAGCTCGGAACTTCCTTCCAACATGCATCATATGGTCAAGTACATTGTAATTTATGCAATTTACTTAACTCTTTCCTCCATAAATACGCCTTACTACGCCTCTGTAAAAGTCATATTATGGCACATGAACACCGGAGTTTCAGTTAAAGCAGGAACTGTAGAATCATACCTATATCTTTTAACCCTTCTCTTGCTGAATTTTAAAATATATTTCTCCTTCTTTACCCATGCCTTGTTGTATAATTACATATATCTTCACTGTGTATAAGTATTTCGCTGTGAAATCACTGCTGTGGAATGCACTGGTTGCACCATCAATTTGTAAATAGTGCAGACCCTGATGAGACAGCACCTGCAGGAGCTGTCTCATCTGGGTCTTCACTATTTACAGGTAGGTATATTGACGTGAATAGCAAGCAAAGGGTTAATAAGCAGACAGAGCAGATCCAGATCAGCAGGCTCCTATGGGCACTGAAAGACAAAACCTAGACAATTATGTCTATAAGACACAATGATGCTCCCGTGGTGGTGCTTGCACATACAATTTCTAATTTTTGACCTTGACCTTAGGCTTGTGGGCAGCATGGGCTGGTTGCACAATGAAAGTATGGATGGTGTTTAATGTGTACATGCAATTCCACACCAATAACTATAGTGGTTAGTGAGATATAAGACAATGAAAAAACTATGACAACCAACTGCTCGTAAAAGCGTGACACAAGGACCGACGGATGGACTGACGGACAGGTGCAAACCATAATGCCCCCCTGACTATCGTCAACAGGCGCATAATTATTGCAGATGAAAATTACTTTGCATGACAATAGATAATGTATGAGTTTACCTGAAGGCATTGTCAATGCTTTGTTTTAGGTTTTGTCTAAAATGTTCCATCACATCCTGGTGATTCCGCCCACAATCCCTATGTGCTTTTTCAACACCTACAACATGACAAGAGAATTAAAAGCATATTGACCCTTTCTGCCATATAAACTCATTTTCATGCATTTACAAACAGAGTAGACCCAGATCAGATCACTCCTGTAGGACTGCTCTGTTTGCTTTTGGCGTGATATACATCTGATTCTATAATTTTTGTTAAAGCAAAATACAACAAGAGCTGTCCGCAGACAGCGCGCTCCACTTTCTTTAGTGCTGGATAGTGTAGTGGAAGTCTAAGTCAGAAAGGGCAGATAACTACAGCAATATTATTTTTAGTGTTACCTGCCCTTGTGAAATGGGTCCCCCTTGTAATAAGTTAACATGTATTCCCAAATTGAACCAAATATCTTGGACAGTTTCTGAGACATAGACCTGAACATAAAACTTAAACAACAACGAAAAATCTAAGTCGAAAAAGGGGCATAACTATGGCAAAATTAATTTCAGGGTTACCTACCCTCGTTCCTCTTGTGATAGTAAACATACATACCAAATATGAACCAAATATCTTTGATGGTTTCTGAGAAAAGGGACCTTAACTAAAAGGTTAACCAACGCCGACGAGAGGGTCATGACAATAGCTCCACTTTTTGAAAAAGTGGAGCTAAAAAGCAATTCTTGAAAGGTTTACATTATATAGAGGAAATGGTTAACTGTATAATATATTCTTCATTTTGTGTCAAATCCTACTTTGTTGGCTGAGAAACATCCACAGTAAAACCCCTCTAAACCAGAATTCTAGTTGAGGAGAGTTTAGATACTTTTAAGCAGGTGGCTGCTTAGTGCAGAGTGACGGTCATGCAGAAAGCTCTAAGACTAATATTTATACATGTACTAAATTTAGTGTCTGGTTTACAGAGATTTTACTGTACAGCTTTGTTAGTGAGCTTACCCCAGCTGCTAGTTTCAGACTCCGCATAACTACCCCAAGATAATAGGCATCGTCTGCACCATATTATTCAACCAAATAGTTCAAGAAAGGTTCACGCTGCTTCCCCAAATCTTGTGTCCACAATTTATACTTTGTCAAGAAGTTGTGGAAGTGATCCAATATGTCCATGCTAGATATCTGTGGGATTTCTGCTTGGTCCGGAGGAAATCGGAAATATTTGAAGACATCAGGCAATCGCTGGAAAGGTCCAAGCTTCAAAGCTGTGAAGTCCCCCCTGTTTGGCACGTACTCCCGCAGGCATTCGTGTAACTCATACAGTGAACACATTGAACGAGTTTTCACAAATGCCAAGACGTATGCATTCACTTTACTCAACAACCTATTGAGTTCGTTCATACTCGGTATTTCATCCATGTAGTTGAAGCCTAACTGTCTGATAGTGTTCACATTCATACGCTGACAAACCAGCATTTGAACTCTTTGAGGACTGACATACTCATTTGCCTCTGCAAGAGTTTCAATACATTCCTTTGCAACATTATCAATAAAAGCCTTTGATGGAGTTGTTCCACGTGGTATGACCACTGGACGTACAATGACATCTCTCCTCTCAAAATCGACACGGCTGATTTGCTTAACATGAAGATCTATAGATCCTTGCATCCCAAGCCTGCCTGTAATAAATGGATTAATGGAGGATATATGGGAGTCTTGATGTGGGTGCTGAACAAATGACAGTTTATCTTCAGAAGTCCTAGGCCCACTAGCAGTCATTTGTGACTGAGCTAGGCTACTTTGAGGCTGACCAAGACTTCTTTGCTGCTGACCTAAGTTACTTTGCAGCTGACCTGAACTACTTTATGGCTGACCAGGGCTAATCTGGGGCTGTTTGGGACTGATTTGTGACTGATTGAGCTGGGATTGTTGTTGAGCCGGATTATATTGGAGTTGAGGCAAGACCCAAAAATTCTTCATGAACCTCCTGATTTGAGGCTGACCATGAAGAATAGGTTTGGGAGGGGGGGGGGGGGGGCAAGCTGAGGTCTGATGCTGAGTTAAGGGACTGGACTCTGTAAAAGTTTCTGTCCAGATAACTGAGATATAGGCAAAGGCACACAACGGAGACCCCTGGTAAATTGTGTGGGTGGTGAGGGAATGGACTGGTCGCCCGTCAAATCAATTGTCTCTTGCCTTGTTTCAAACTTCTTGGTATCATCATCTTCAATCAGTGATATAAATTCTTCTGATTTAGCTTTGGCACTTGCTTTTGAACTAGAAGAATTTCCAGCACCATTAGGTGGCCCCTTACCCAGCATTTTTATCAAGTCAATTGCTGATGTATTTTGCCCTTTTTGCTGTTCTCTCACTAGAGTCACTCTATCACCTGCTCTATCTTCTTCCTCATCATCGGTCAGCACAATGGGATTGTCAATTTTAGTCCAAGGGGATCTAACTCCTCTGGCCTGATTGTTATGCTCAGTCTTGGGTCTAGCCCCAGTTTCTTTTGAGAGACCTGAGGTTGAGGGCAAGGGAAAATCGTCTAAATAATTCCCTCCCATTAGTCCCATTGCATCCTGTGCCCCGGTGAGAGATTGTTGAATGCGAGTGCGACCCTTTTCATCCTTGATTTGCTCTATTCCAGGCAACTGATCGAGTATATCTAAAAGTCTACTAACACCATAATGAGCTGCTGCAGCCTGACGCCCGGTTTCTT
This sequence comes from Azorinus chamasolen, assembly GCA_963576725.1. NCBI lineage: Eukaryota > Metazoa > Mollusca > Bivalvia > Cardiida > Solecurtidae > Azorinus > Azorinus chamasolen. The sequence continues at coordinate 95,973,162 of OY755238.1, read as the reverse complement.
TCGTCAACAGTTGCCACACATTGTCTCGGAACACACTTTCAGGATGCTTCGACAAGACATACAATATATCTTTCCGCAACTGTTCTCTTTTGAAGTCCAGTGGCATTTTTTCTGAAATCAAAACAGAAGCAATGACAAATCATTTGAAAAGCAACATTTAGACATGATCAAATCTTCACTTGCTGTAACCCTTTCCCTGTTCAATAATCAGAACTAAATCATGTCAAAAGCAAACAAAGCAGACCCTGATCAGACGGCTCCTACAGGAGCTGTCTTGTCTGGGTCAACTGTATTTGCAAATGCATGAAAAGGTATCTATATCAGGGAAAGGGTTAACCTTTTCCCTGTTCTATATTTAGTCCAAATTCCGATACCTACTGAATATTCATAGACAAAATAGTTATAATGAAGTATGGAAGGTGGAACATTGTAGACATTTTAGATACTAAAGAAACATATCAAATTCCATAAGCAAACAGAGTGACCCTGATCAGACGGCTCCTATACTGATCTGGGTTTACTCTGTTTGCAAATGTGTGAAAATGCGTTTATATGCGGGAAAGGGTTAACAAAATGCTTTTAGCACAAAATTTCATCTGCTAATTATTTATTTTTTTAGATATTATTCGATTAATTCAGTGTTTTGAGAAAATGACCTTTTTGTCAAAAAGCTTGGATCTTGATTAACTCTTAGATCATGAGTAATTCTACCTTTGATCTGGATCAAAACTGTTTGGAAATGAAAGTCAACTGACCAGGTTTATAGGTTTGGTACGTATCAGAACAGAAAACTGTTGACATTGACCCCATAGTTTCCCTGGGAGCTATCTGATCAAAGTCTACAATGTTTATCACTGTCCCATTGACAGTACTCCCTCTTCCGTAAAGCATATTTGAATGACCTAAAGTAAAAACATATTTTAACCATTTACTCCAATGATACGCCTTTGCAAACAGAGTAGACCCAGATCAGATGGCTCCTGTAGGATCCATCTGATCAGGATCTGCTGTGTTTGCTTATGCAATAAAATCTAATTCTGAAATTTCTGGCATGGACTGTGTTCATGTTATTATAAACAAGAGGGCCAGAATGGCCCTGACATCGCTCACCATACAACCAGAAGAAAAGATTTTCAAAGTTTTCACTTTACATATACAATTTCTATAGAAAACTAGCTGACCCTAGGGTGGGGCCAATTTGAACCCCAGGGGCATAACTTATATACCTTTTGTAGAGAACCTGAACATGATGTTATGATAATGTGCCAAATATAAAAGCTGAGAACCTTCCAGTTTCAGAGGAGAAGCTTTTCAAAGTTTTCACTATATGTTTCTATTGAAAACTGACCACCCCTGGGGCGGGGCCAATTTTACCCTAGGGGCTTAAATTATATAACTCTTGTAGAAGATCCGAACACGATGCAATGTGCCAAATATGAAAGCTAAGAACCTTCCTGTTCCAGAGGTGAAGCTTTTCAAAGATTTCACTATTTGTTTCTATTGAAACCTGCCTATCCCTGGGGCGAGGCCAATTTTGACCACGGGGCCATAATTTATATAACTTTTGTAGATGACCTGAACATGATGCTATTTGCCAAATATGAAAGCTAAGAACCTTCCAGTTTCAGAGGAGAAGATTTTCAAAGATTTCACTATTTGTTTCTATTGAAAACTGCCCACCTCTGGGGCGGGGCCAATTTTGACCCAGGGGCCATAATTTATATAACTTTTGTAGAGGACCTGAACATGATGCTATGTGCCAAATATGAAAGCTATGAGCATTCCAGTTTCAGAGGAGAAGATTTTCAAAGATTTCACTATTTGTTTCTATTGAAAACTGCCCACCCCTGGGACTGGGCCAATTTTGAACCCGGGGCCATTATTTATATACTATTTGTAGAGGACCTGAACATGATGATATGTGCCAAATATGAAAGCTAAAAGCCTTCCAGTTTCAGACGAGAAGATTTTCAAATATTTCACTATTTGTTTCTATTGAAAACTGCCCACCCCTGGGACTGGGCCAATTTTGGCCCCCGGACCATAATTTATATAACTTTTGTAGAGGACCTGAACATTATGCAATATGCCAAATATGAAAGCTGAGAACCTTCCAGTTTCAGAGAAGAATATTTTCAAAGTTTTCACTATTTGTTCCTATTGAAAACTGCCCATCCCTGGGGCGGGCCAATTTTGACCCCAGGTTTTTGTAGAGGAACTGAACATGATGCTCTGTGCCAAATATGAAAGCTGAGAGCCTTCCAGTTTCAAAGAAGAAGATTTTCAAACATTTCACTATTTGTTTCTATTGAAAACTGCCCACCCCTGGGACTGGGCCAATTTTGAACCCGGGGCCATTATTTATATACTATTTGTAGAGGACCTGAGCATGATGCTCTGTGCCTAATATGAAAGCTAAGAGCTTTCCAGTTTCAGAGCAGAAGATTTTCAAAGTTTTCACTATTTGCTTCTACTGAAAACTGCCCACCCCTGGGGCGGGGCCAATTTTAACCCCAGGGTCATAATTTATATAACTTTTGTAGAGGACCTCAGCATGATGATATATGCCAAATATGAAAGCTGAGAACCTTCCAGTTTCAGAGAAGATGATTTTCAAAGTTTTCACTATTTGTTTCTACTGAAAACTGCCCACCCCTGGGGCGGGGCCAATTTTGACCCCAGGGCCATAATTTATATAACTTTTGTAGAGGACCTGAACATGATGCTATGTGCCAAATATGAAAGCTGAGAGCCTTCCAGATTCAGAGCAGAAGATTTTCAAAGTTTTACTATATGTTTCTATTGAAAACTGTCCACCCCTGGTTCGGGGCCAATTTTGACCCCAGGGGCATAATTTATATTACTTTTTGTAGAGGACCTAAGGATGATGCTATGTGCCAAAGATGAAAGCTGAGAACCCTGTAGATTCCGAGGAGTAGATTTTTAAAGGTTCAAATTGTTGACGACGAACGACGGACGACGCACGCCGACGGACGACAGACATCAGGTGATCACAAAAGCTCACCCTGAGCACTTTGTGCTCTGGTGAGCTAAAAATCACCTAATTAATATTCATGGTGTCATTAGTACTTACATGAATAGTCATGGAGTAAAGGGATAAATTCTAGAACCAAATTGAAGACCATAATAATCATTGAATGTGACTAAGATCCCCTCACACGATAACTTGTCAAGAGCATGCGATATTTTGAATAACCATTTCCCTGTTCTGTAATTTATTCCAAATATCAATACCTACAGAATATTTACGGACAAAATTGTTTTTATGAAATATGGATTGGGAAGGTGGAACAATATAGCCATTTTAGAAACTAAATAAACAGATCTTTCAAATTCCATCAGGAAACAGAGCAGACCCTGACCAGTTGGCTCCAACAGGAGCTGCCTGATCTGGATCTGCTCTGTTTGCAAATGCATGACAAGAGGGTCAAGATGGCCTTTAATCGCTCACCTGATTACTATAGATTTAAGATTATAGCTGGGTAGCTCCAGGATGGGGCCAATATTGACTTAAGGGACAATATTTGAACAGTGTTGATGGTGGATCATGAGCATTGTTTCTGGAAAACAAGATTTTCAAAGATTTAGAATATTGATTTTATCAAGACAATTATTCTGGGCTTAAAATGTGCCCTCTAGAGTGATTTTTCTATGATTTGACCTAGTGCCTATTTTTTATCCAACCCCACCCATGATCAAAATCAACCTTGATATCACCAAGACAAATATTCTGAGCAAGTTTGTGGAAGATTTGCCTAAACATGTGGCTGCTGGAGTGTAAACAAGATTTTTCTAAGATATGACCCAGTGACCTACTTTTTGACCCCACATAACCCACTTTCAAACTCATCCAAGAATTTATCAGCACAATCATTCTAACCATGTTAGCTAAAAATGTGACCTCTAGAGTGTTAACAAGGTTTTCCTACTATTTGACCTTGTGACCTAGTTTATAACCCTGCATGCCCAATTTTCCATTTTGTCCGAGGATTTTACCAAAACAATCATTCTGACCAAGTTTCATGAAGATTGGACAAACTAGAACCACCACTAAAGGTGATGAATACCCCCACTAGCACATTTGACACAGAGATGGGGGTTATAGAAATAAATAACTACAATATCTGGTACAGTTTAGAAAAAAAAACTCCGGAAAACCTGACATTTCCTAAAATTTCTAAGTCAAAATGCTGTAATTCCGTTAAAAATCAACGTCGTGTACTTGTGCACTGCACTTGTGGTCAATGTGATCTATCTAAATATGAAGTTTAAAGTTAATAGCTTTTATACTTTGGAAGTTATGATGCGGACAAGCCGGACAGACGGACAACCGGATGGACATGGTGACTCCAGTATACCCCCCAAACTTTGTTTGTGGGGGTATAAAAATGTGACCACTAGATTGTTAACAAGGTTTTTCTGTTTAATCTTGTGACCTATTTTCTGACCCTACATGACCCACTATCAAACTCTTCCCAGATATTATAAAAAAATCATTCTGATAAAGATTCATGAAGATTCGGCTAAAAATGTGACCTCTAGAGTGTTCACAAGGTTTTCTTACTATTTGACCTATTAACCTAGTTATTGACCTCACTTGACCCACTTTCAAACATGTCTGAGATTTTATCAAGACACTCATTCTGACTAAATTCATGAAGATTGACAAAAAATGTGACCACTAGAGTGTTCACAAGGTTTTTCTACTGTTTGACCTAGTGCCCTAGTTTTTGACCCCATGTGACCCACTTTCAAACTCGTCAGGGATTTTATCAAACAATCATTCTGATAATGTTTCATGAAGATTGGGCTAAAAATGTCACTTCTGAAATCTGCTAAAAAATCGATTGGTTCATTCACAATTTTTCAAATAATAATCTTCTAAAACTCTCTACAAGCTTGATAATGATATCGGTGAAAGTCACTACTTTCTGTTTGTTAGTATTTACTTTCGGTTAAAAACCGAAAGTAGTGACTTTCACCGATATCAATATTAAGCTTGTAGAGAATTTTAGAGGATTATTTGAAAAAATTGTGAATGCACAATATCCATTCATGCTATTAGACCGGGGAAATGCCTTACAGACCAGTTATATGGTAATTCAACTTGAATTATAGCGTATTTCTATTTCGAACGCCAGAGTCAACTGTATTCTAGAGAGGTTGTCACTTTGGCGACTCATTGTAACAAGAGGGCCATGATGGCCCGAAACCGATCACCTGGTTACTATAGACGTATGCATACACTGTATTTCTATGTAAAAATAAGTCAGATACAGATTGGGGCCAATATGAAACCAAGGGCCATAATTTTAGGCCTGGAGTTTAAATTTTAACAATCTTAATAAAGGAACATTTGATGATGCTTCATATAAATTTCAAAGTTCTGGGCCTTATAATTTCACAGAAGAAGAATTTTAATTTGAATAATCTTGGTAGAAAACCATTAGATGATACTACATACCAAATTTCAAAGGTCTAGGCCTTGCAGTTTAGAAGATTTTAATATATTTTCCTATAAAAAACTGATAAGCCCGGGGCGGGGCCACTTTTGGCCCTGGGGTCACAATTTGAACAATCTTGGTAGAAGGTCATTAGATGATGCTTCATATCAAATATCAAAGGTCTAGGCCTTACAGTTTAGGAGAAGAAGATTTTCAAAGATTTTCCTATGAAAAACTGATAAACCCCAGGGCAGGGAAATTTTTGGTACGGGGACCATAATTTGAAAATTTTTGCAGTGGACCATTAGACGTTGCTACATACCAAATATCAAAGGTCTAGGCCTTACGGTTTTAGAGAAGAAGATTTTTTAAAGATTATACAATGAAAAACTGATAAGCCCCGAGGGCGGGGCCATTTTTGGTCCGGTGTCATAATTTGAAAAATCTTTGTAGAGGACCATTAGATGATGCTACATACCAAATATCAAAGGTCTAAGCCTTACGGTTTTAGAGAAGAAGATTTTTAAAGATTTTCCTTTGCAAAATTGATTAGCCCCGGGGCGGGGCCATTTTTGGTCCGGGGGTCATAATTTGAAAAATCTTTGTAGAGGACCATTAGACGATGCTACATACCAAATATCAAAGGTCTAAGCCTTACGGTTTTAGAGAAGAAGTTTTTTTTAAAGATTTTCCTATGCAAAACTGATAAGCTCCGGGGCGGGGCCATTTCTGGTCCGGGGGTCATAATTTGAACAATCTTTGTAGAGGACCATTAGATGATGCTACATACCAAATATCAAAAGTCTAAGCCTTACAGTTTCAGAGAAGAAGATTTTTGAAGATTTTCCTATGAAAAACTGATAAGCGCTTTGTGCCAGGTGAGCTTAAAACGTGTTAATATTCTGAGAAAAAAAATAGATGACTATCTCAGTGAATGAACCCATCGAGTTTTGAGCAGAATACCTTTTACTTATTATATAGAGCAGGGGTATTCGTGAAATTATTTCTTTTCTTGGTTGGGTCAGAAAACTATCTTTTGGTATGTTTTGGATACATATGACATGTGATTAAAAAATAATGTATTTGAGATGGAGTTGTTGTTGAGACATAGCATGCGAAGGGCACTTGTTACCATAATTACATAGCATGCGAAGGGCACTTGTGACCATAATTAGAATCTGTAGAATCAGATCTTTATACAGTAAAACCTCTCTATAACGACCATTAAATAATGTTCATTTGTTGGTATTTAGGGCAGGTGGCTGCTCAAAGCAAGTTGAAAGTAAAACAGAACGCTCCTACAGGAGCGTTCTGTATTACTTTCACCTTGCTTTAAGCAGCCACCTGCTTTTAACACAAAATACTTGATGTAATTTAGTGGCCATTATAGGGAGGTCTTACTGTACCAATAATTTCTTAAGTAAATAGAGCAGTGCATAATGAGATGGCTCCTACAGGAGCCATTTGGTCTGGGTCTACTCTGTATGCAAAAGTGCAAAAATTCATCTCTGTGGAATTAATATACCAACCTTCCTGAACAAACAGATGCTTCACCGACTCACAGATTTCTGTGACGCCACAATCTTTCTGCGGCTGACTCTTTGCCTTGTGCTGCAATGACACAAAGAGATTGAGAACTATTTAACTCATGACTCAACAAAATTTAGAAAACAGTATCGACCACTACAAGTGATCGTCATATTGTCAGGGTTCAGTGCAAAACTATTGTAACTACAGTTAGCTTTCACTACAACGACGACCTTCGTTCCCACACAAAGTGCCTTTGTATCAAAAATGTCCTTGTAATGAACATTCATCCTTTCCCTCATATAAACGTGTTTTCACGCATTTACAAATAGAGTAGACCCACATCAGATGGCTCCTATAGGAAGATGATCGACCCATACTCCTGAAACTGGACATTTTGTCTGATTTGGCAACTTTTTAGCTATGAGATTTCAACAATTCCCTCCCACAAATGTCCATTGCAAACACAATAGACCCAGTATCTTTGAGACAATTCTAAACTGTGGTCACAATATGGGGTTTGATGGAGAAATCAAGAAACCTATTCTTGAAAACATTTTAATTGATAATCTTACCTGGACCACTGACTATGAGAGAAAAGATTGAATATAATCATAGATAAATGTATCAACACTTTACATTGCCAATCATGACCTAACCATCATTTTGAAACAGTTTGGATCCTTTTGAGATATCAAGTAAGATTCTACGACATTTACCCACCACTGACCTTTGCCCCCTTTTTATGGCTTGGGCGTACATTTGCCTCCCTACTGTTTTGTCTTGTGCAGACATTTGCTCCCCTGGTATTTTTGATGGTTGGACATTTTGCCCCCTTCAATGCTTGCCCCCCTTACACATTACAAATATTGTGGACACCATGACATTTTAGCCATATATGTGTTGTTGAGCCAAATCTGGTCGACACTTCCAATCTTTTCTATTTGACAACATGGTGAATCATAGTTATAGAAACTTCAGAGTAATAAATTTGGTCCTACAATATGTTACAAAACAGTTCAAATATGTCAAACAAGGGTGTTTATTTTGTGATACTTGCTGACCCCAACTTTCCGAACAGAATTGATATCAAAACCGAAAGTAGCTCAATATTACATAACTAGAAATATACATGTATAAAGATTAGATTATAATTATACTGGTCTCAGATAGGGAAACTTCCTAGTTGAAAAAACGGGGGTTAACCCTTTCCCTGTTCAATATTCCTGTAAGAATCGATGACATCATGAACATTTATCAACTGAAGTTCTACAATGTAAACCTTTCAATGAAATGTTTTGCTTTGACAAAAAATGTAGAATCAAAAGCAAACAGAACAGACCCTGATCAGACAGCTCCTATAGAATATAGAGTGATCTGTGTCTTCTCTGTTTGTAGATGCATGAAAATGAATTTATATGAGAGAAAGGGTTAACCCTCCACAAAAAGTCATGATGAATATTCAAGTAAATAATATTGAAATCAGGAATATTAAGTACATGATTTTTTATAATGGAATGTAAACACAGGATTATTTGGCCATGGCAGAAAGTGTAGAATCATCAGATCTATATAATTCCATAGGCAAACAGAACAGACCCAGATCAGATGGTTCCTATAAGAGCCATCTGATCTGGGTCTACTCTGTTTGCAAATGCTTTAAAAGGGGAAGGTTGAAATAAGTTTGTAGTAAGACCTGCTTCTAAAGCTGAACTTTGATATCTCGAACTACCAAATAAAACACTTTGACTTTTATGAGGCTCAAGTCATATGATTTCTAATCTGAACAGTTCACAGCTTAATGCAGATCAAAAATAATGCTGAAAGCTTCTGTAGGAGCTTTCAGCATTACTTTCAGCATTAAAAGTACAAAAATGAGTCATGTAGGAAACACCACATACAGAATAAACACTCGCCCGAACAGCAACACAAGGAAGCAGCAAATGTACATAGGTAGAAAAACAACAAGAGACGCACAAAGACAAAACAAACATACAATAGGAGGAAGATGGAAGTACCGCCTTGGAACGGTCAGTGACAAAAGTCACCGGGGGTTTAAACCGGTTTATGGGCGCCCAAACTCACCCTTATTCCATCCCCATCCTAAAAGACAAACAGTGTAAATAAACGTATCCCCTCTCCGACTAATCTTCTACAACCGCGACAGCAAATACAGTGGTAAAGTGCATGTATAACAAAAAAAACATTTAATTGAACATACTGTATCCACCTATCGCTAGTGTACTCAATGATTGAGCTGCAAACAGAGTAACTGTAGAAAAGTAATAGTATTTATAGATATGCGTAGTGAAACATTAAAGAACAATTCCATACTGTAAATTTTTGAAGTACCTAACTTTTATTTCGAGTTATCCCGAAGTTGGAGTTATCCTAGTTTGAGATGTCCAATGCAGTGAGGTTTGTGGAGGTCTGCTTCATTAATCAAAAACACACTCCACTAAAGGTCTGTTTTAAAACATTGAAACAAATCTCAGTGTGGTCAGCTAAGGCAGGCTTCAAAATAAAAATCATAGCCAATCATGCCATACAGTGTTCTCATGATTATTTATTAGCTGAACTGTTGCAGTTGTATTTGTACAGATAGACCAACTTATTTTGGAAAATACATGACCTACTCTAGTGTAAACAAAACAAAGTGACTCCAGTGCTTCTTTATTTTTAAATGACTTTGCAAGTCACATCTCTTCAGCATAGTTGTCTTAGTGCAATGGATATGTAACTCGGCTTGCATGCAACGGGTCTCGAGTCCGAATCTGACCAGTGACAAATATTATTTTAATTAAAATACTTCCATACAAAACAACAATAAATATAACATAATGAATAACAAAATATTAACATATAATTAAAAACAAATTAAAAAGATGATTGCAAATAGCAAATCTGTTTTCTTTCAAAAAGCAAGATGCATAGTTTGGGATTCGAACCCACGACCCTCAGTTTGCAAGACCAGGTACATATCCATTAGACCAAAGCCCAGTACATAATGAGCGACTTCGATCATCGACTGTTGTGACTACTGTTTGACTAAAGTTTGATCAAACTGTCTCTGGTTGGAGGAAAATGACGCCAGTTTAGTGTCTCTGGTTACACCAATGGTTGCAGTATGGTCGAACTAAAGTTGAAATTCGGAATACCTCAATAGTGGTTTTGCTCCTTTTTCGTGAAGAGCGAGCCAGAGGAGGGGGATACTATTTTCCGACGGTTTTTCGTAGTGAATGACATACGGAATACGTATTTATGTATTCATACGCTATATGACCTACTTTTCCCGTAATGCATCACGATGTTTTCTGCGCCGCCATTTTGCTTCCCCAGCCTGGTCGATAATCTTGCTTTCCCTAACGTTCAATACCAACTATTGAATCTGCAGAAATTTCAAAATGAACGATGTCGAAAACCTGCGGGGATATATCTGCATACCCTGCAATTATTTCAGGGGATATAAGGAAGAGGTATGACAACAAAATTTCAATAACTCTGGTTGACCCTTGCACACTTGGTATAAAGGACTTTCAGAACATTGTCCGAAGTGTATGGCCTAGTGTTACAAACATGGGCATTGTCAAATTTTCGTTCGTCACCTGCCGAGAAGCAGTGTTTTGTCACCTGCCGAGAAGCAGTGTTTAGGGGTCACTTTTCCGTCGTCTGTCAGTTACACTTTCGGCAGTGCCATGCGCAAGTGCCACAACTGTAGCATCAATATTTTTTGAGTTATTTCCCTTTTTCATATTAAAAAGTTTTTGTGTCAGGTGTGTCTTGGGAAAAGATGTCTGTATCCATTTTACAATTTGGATATCCTGTATGTGTATTATTTTAAATTTTCGAATACGAGCCCTCTCATTTGGATCTACACTGTTATCAAATTACTGGTGGGCTAATGGTTAACAACTTGAATATACGGGTATATTCAGCAAGAAAATTGATAAAATTATGTCATACATGTATGTACAGTAAAACCCATCTATTGTGACCAGCAAAAAGGGGACATAATTCACATTGGCAAAGGCAGGTGTTAGCTTAGTGCTGTAAGAAAGTTATGCATAAAGCTCCTACATGTATAATTATGAGCTTTCTGCATAAATGTCATCCTTCATTAAGCAACCACCTGCTTATAAAGACACCCGTGTTTATTCATTAAGTGGTCGCATTCCAGGGGTTTTACAATATCTGTCATATGCATACATGTATTCGTCTGTTCGTTGTAGCCATTCTATAAATTAAAAAAACCCAGATCTTCCAAATTCCATTAACAAACAGAGTAGACCCTGACAGGAGCCGTCTGATCTGGGTCTACTATGTTTGCAAATGTGCAATTATATAATTGAAAGAGTTAAAATGTGTTTTGTTCGTTTTTATTTGAGGTTATAAAAGAATAAAAATTGATGTATGCCACTCTTCCGACTGAGCTACATGTACCAAACCAGTCGGTCTAAGCGTATCAATTGTTTCTCCACAATCTCCAGCTGGCTATGTATCCACACACCCTCTACACAAGAATTTATCCCGAATTCTTACTGAACACTTGAGTTTTTTATTACATTTTATTTTCATATAAATAACCCTGTGACTTATTTATGTTGTGCGTCAAATGTAACATGGAGAAAAATTGTGACGAAACTTGGACTCGAACCCATGGCCTTTTGGCTTACCATGCCAACACTATACCAACTGAGCTACCGAGCCATCTAGTCAAGTCACAGCTTTTTCACCATGTTACATATAGATATACAATGAATAAAACATAAGTTCATCCTCTTCAATATGAATAGACCAAGGCAATGGCCCATTGCATTTGCCAAAATTGTATCCAAACAATTTCTTTTTGTGTATTATATTTTACAGGTCAACCATTCCATGCGTGTGAAATAGAAGCCGCTTGAGCCATGGTTTATATTCAACGCATGTGTTATAATAGAATCAGCCCATTGTACATGTATTTCCGGATTGGGTTAATGTTGCAGCAATATTTGATCAGTCTTGTTTGCCATGGAAACATCAACGAAAATTCGAAATGAGTGAGTGAGTTGGTTTTTACGTCTGACCAACAGTATATCAGTTATTTGCAGACAGCACCGGCATTAGACAAGTTATAGTGCTACCTCACTGGAATACCCCTGCCATAAGCACATGACAAGGGCACCCCACCCAGTCACATTATCCTGACACCGGGCCGACCAATCCTAGAACTACACCATTAATATCGAGTGTAGACAACGGAGCTACTAGTACTAGTACCAACTTTTAACGACTTTTGTTTGGTCTGTTGAGGCCATAGATCAAGCGCACGACCTTCCGTATCGCGGCCAGTCCAAATTTGAGATGAGGTATCCGTAATTGATGTGCCTGCTTATTGGATGGTCTGGTACAATGTGACTGCTGTGGTAAAGGTTGTGTTGAAGTGAAGTGTCATGTAGGTTGTAACACTGTGAACTGAAAAAACCTTGGATGTTCTTGACTTGATTAATTCCAAACATTTGTGTAGAAGTCATATTATAAATTACTATTGTCAGGTCCAGATGCAGTTATTTGTTACTCAGAGAGAATTCTTTGATTTTGTAGTTTGGTGTCCTAATGGTATTTTCATAGAAAGAATAGAGAAGGATGCTGCGTTTTGGGCCGAGAACTCGGCAAAGGCACTGGCATTACATGAGAAATGTGTGTTTGCCTGAAGTACTGTTTAATTTCTTCTGTGCAAAATCTGTGTTGACTCCAAGAACAGTAACATCAAATAGTAATCATGAATGTAAAATATTGCATCTGTAATGTGGAGGAAGATGAACGAAAAATGTTAATGTGTGAGAGGTAGAACTGTGAGAAAGTGTATTTCCATATTGAATATTTGATAATGAAAAGGGTTTGTAAATGATAATTTTACGGTGACAAATGTAAAAAAGCATAAATAGAATTGAAGCTCCTTATTAACACTTGAATTCATAGTGTCATCTGTTAACAATATAGCCAATACAAAACATTATTAATGTCTGAGTAAACAGTATTTATCTGCTGTTGACACACTTCCACTTGAAGTTCAGACCTATTCTAATTACAGTAAATGACAGACAAACTTTGGCAAATAGTGCAGACCCAGATCAAACAGCTCCTCAAGAAGCTATTTGATTTAGGTTCTGCACTATTTTGTTATTAAAAAATTCCAAAATTAATTTAATTCATTTTTACAAATCAATAGAGAAGGTAGACTACCATGGATGTCTGAATACTTAGTGTAATGTGGGTACTTGTTAACCCTTTACTCCATAAGATATTCATGTAAGAAATAACAACATCATGAATATTAATTAGATTAATAATATTACCTGTAACTATGGCATGAGGCCACAAGGCGGCCATGGCAGAAACTGTAGAATCATTTTAATGATTTTATAAGCCAACTGAGCAGACCCTGATTAGACAGCTCCTAATTTCTTATCAGGTTCTACTCTGTTTGCATAGGTGTATCTATGGAGCTTAGGCTTAATTTTAGTATTTTCAGTCCACATAACCATTTATCTGCTACATTTTTAGCTCACCAGAGCACAAAGTGCTCAGGGTGTGCTTTTGTGATCGCCAGATGTCCGTCAGCGTGCGTCATGCGGTGTGCGTCGTCCGTCGTCGGGCGTCAACAATTTGAACCTTTCAAAATCTTCTCCTCTGAATCTACAGGGTTCTCAGCTTTCATCTTTGGTACATAGCATCACCTACAGGTCCTCGAAGAAAGTTATATAAATTATGCCCCTGGGGTCAAAATTGGCCCCGCCCCAGGGGTGGAATTTTTCAATAAAAACATATAGTAAAACTTTGAAAATCTTCTCATCTGAAACCAGAAGGTTATTAGCTTTCATATTTGGCACATAGCATCATGTTCCGGTCCTCTACAAAAGTTGTATAAATTATGACCCTGGGGTCAAAATTGGCCTCGCCCCAGGGGTGGGCAGTTTTCAATAGAAACAAATAGAAACATATAGTAAAACTTTGAAAATCTTCTCCTGAAACCAGAAGGTTCTCAGCTTTCATATTCGACACAAAGCATCATGTTCATGTCCTCTACATAGGTTATATAAATTATGGCCTTTGGGTCAGAATTGGCCCCGCCCCAGGGGTGAGCAGTTTTCAATAGAAACAAATAGTGAAATCTTTGAAAATCTTCTTCACAGAAACTGAAAGGCTCTCATCTTTCCTATTTGGCACATAGCATCATGTTTAGGTCCTCTACAAAAGTTATATAAATTATGGCCCTGGGGTCAAAATTGGCCCCGCCCAAGGGGTGGTTATTTTTCAATAGAAACATATAGTAAAACTTTAAAAATCTTCTCCTCTAAATCCACAGGGTTCTCAGCTTTCATATTTGGCACATAGCATCATGGTCAGGTCCTCTACCAAAGTTTTATAAAATATGGCACTGGGGTCAAAATTGGCCCTGCCCCAGGGGTGGGCAGTTTTCAATAGAAACAAATTTAGAAAACTTTGAAACATTCTTCTCTGAAACTTGAAGCTTTTAAGCTTTCATACTTGGCGCATAGCATCATGTTCAAGTCCTCTACAAATATTATATAAATTATGGCCCTGGGGTCAAAATTTGCCCCGCCCCAGAGTTGGGCAGTTTTCAATAGAAACAAATAGTGAAATCTTTGAAAATCTGTGAATTTCTTCTTCTCTGAAACTGGAAGGTTCTCACCTTGCATATTTAGCACATAGCATCATGTTCAGGTCCTCTACAAAAGTTACATAAATTGTGCCGCTTGGGTTAAAGTTAGCCATGTCTCTGAGGCTAGTTTCCTATAGAAACATATATTGAAAACTTTGAAAATCTTCTCCTCTGATTGTCTTGTGAGCGCTTCAGGGCCATTCTGGCCCTCATGTTTAGTTTACTAACATACAGTAAAAGTATGTATCGTCTGATAATTTTGACAAAGAGTTCGTAACAAAAAACTTATGGCATACAGCTAAACTATGTCTCTTCTTAGATCAGTACACCACAAGTGGTTTCAACTTAAACAGTATGATACAGTAAAGGTGTGTGCTCTGAAAGGAATTAACAAGTGTTTGTTTCTTAAACAGTATGACATACGAATGTCATACAGTAAACCTTGGTCTCCTTTGATAACAGGTACCACGTGTTTGTAGCTAAAACTTGACATACAGTTAGCCGATATCTCTTGTTATTCGTACTCATAACTTATATTTACAAGAAAAAGTTTGACATACATTAAAAAGATATTCTCTGATTACACATAAAAATTTGTACATATGAAACATGAGTTATGATATGTAGTTTCCATATGTCGCTCCTTATCAGTACTGAAGACGTGTTTTAGCAGAAAAAATGTGACATACTGTAAACGTATGTCTCCTCTGTGTTATCACTTATCCTGTGTTTATAGCTTAACCCATTCCCTAATTTTGACGACTTTAAAACTCACTTTGTGAAACCATTGTTATAAATAGAGTATTTGCTCCTATAGGAGCAAATGCTCTATTTATCAAAATTGTTTCAAACTACAAAATTCTAAAATTTCATTTTCTCTAGTAAATGCTTTTTTCGGTAGATTTATTCAAAGAGGTTGCTTCTAAAATTAGCATATGAGGTTAAACTTTATGACATACAGGTTACGCATATGTAACATACGGTGTCCTTTCATGTTATGGCAGAAACTATGGCATGTAGTTAACCTACGTCCACTCGAATAGGAATTAACCTTTGTTTGTAAATTAAGGTTTTGGGCATACAATTAACTTATGTCTTTTAAAATTGGCGTTCCACACTTGTTTCAGCAGACAAAATATGACATATTGTTAAGGTATGTCTAATCTTATCCGTAATCCACAGGTGTTTTAGATGATTAAGTGTGACATACATTTAATGTAGGTCTCATGGGATAGGACTTAACTACTGTTTGTAGTTAAACTTATGGCATACAGTTATCGTATGTCTCTTATTAGTTATTAACTCATGACCCATTTTCAACACGTAATTGAACAGAAAAAGTATGACATACAGTAAACATGGATCTCTTATGACATACAGTTATCGTATGTCCTTTATTATCAGCTCTCAACACGTGTTTGAGTAGAAAATGGTATGGCATACTGTAAAAATAGGCTAGAATTTTAAAAGTGTGTGTAGGCGAAAACTTATGACATACAGTTAACATATGCCTCTTATAATCAGTAATAATGATATGTTCTAGTAAAAAAAAATATGACACGGTTAACGAATGTCTCCTGAGATAGGACATTACCTGTACTTGTAGCTTACACCATATAACATACAGTAAAGGTTAAATACAGTTAATGTATATCTCTTATCACCTCCAAACACGCGTATTAGTAGAAAAAGTATGACATACAGTTAAAGAAGGTCTACTATGATTTGATTTTATTAGCGTCTGTAGCTTAAATAACAAACAGTTCATGTATGTAGGTGTCTTTTTATACATATCATATCATATATGAGATACAGTAAAGGTATGTTTTCTCTGACTAACCCTTTCCCTGTTCTATATTTAGGCCAATTGCAGTACCTACTGAATATTCATTAACAAAATAGTTATAAAGAATTCTTGAAGGTGGTACATTATAGACATTTTAGAAAGTAAAGAAACAGATCTATCAAATTCTAACAGCAAACAGAGTAGACTCTGATCAGACGGCTCCTCTAGGAGCCGTCTGATCTGGGTCTACACTGTTTGCAAATGCGTGAATACACGTCTATATGAGGGAAAGGGTCAATACTTATCACATATAGTTAACGTAGGTCTCTTATTATAAGCTTTCAACACATTACTTAGTACAAGTATGACATACAATTAACGTAGGTCTCCTATTATATGATTTTATTAGTGTGTGTAGCTTAAATGTTATGACATACACTTAACGTATTCTCTTATCCTTACTCCACAAGTGTTTTAATATAAATAAATATGACATACAGTTAACGTATGTCTCCCGAGATAGGACTTTATCTATGTTTACAGATTAAACTAATTACATAAAGTTACTGCAATCCTCTTATTAAACGTTCTCAAAACATGTTACAGCAGAAAAATAGTCTCTTATTATAAGCTTTCAACACATTACTTAGTACAAGTATGACATACACTTAACGTAGGTCTCCTATTATATGATTTTATTAGTGTGTGTAGCTTAAATATTATGACATACACTTAACGTATTCTCTTATCCTTACTCCACAAGTGTTTTATCATACAAAAATATGACATACAGTTTACGTATGTCTCCCGAGATAGGACTTCATCTATGTTTACAAATTAAACCAATTACATAAAGTTAATGCAAACCTCTTATTAAACGTTCTCAAAACATGTTATAGCAGAAAAATAGTCTCTTATTATAAGCTTTCAACACATTGTTTAGTACAAGTATGACATACACTTAACGTTGGTCTCCTATTATATGATTTTATTAGTGTGTGTGACTTAAATGTTATGACATATACTTAACGTACCTCTCTTATCCTTACTCCACAAGTGTTTTATTATAAAAAAAATATGACATACAGTTAACGTATGTCTCCCGAGATAGGACTTCATCTTTGTTTACAGATTAAACAAATTACATAAAGTTACTGCAATCCTCTTATTAAACGTTCTCAAAACATGTTATAGCAGAAAAATAGTCTCTTATTATAAGCTTTCAACACATTGTTTAGTACAAGTATGACATACACTTAACGTATGCCTCTTATCCTTACTCCACAAGTGTTTTATTATAAAAAAAAATATGACATACAGTTAACGTATGTCTCCCGAGATAGGACTACATCTTTGTTTACAGATTAAACTAATTACATAAAAATAATGCAATCCTCTTATTAAACGTTCTCAAAACATGTTATAGCAGAAAAACAGTCTCTTATTATAAAAGTACAAACATGAGTCATGCAGGAAACACCACATACAGAACAAACACTCGCCCGAACAGCAACACAAGGAAACAGCAAATGTACATGGGTAGAAAAAACAACAAGAGACGCACAAAGACAAAACAAACATATAAGCTTTCAACACATTGTTTGGTACAAGTATGACATACACTTAACGTAGGTCTCCTATGATATGATTTTATTAGCGTGTGTAGCTTAAATGTTATGACATACACTTAACGTATGTCTCTTATCCTTACTCCACAAGTGTTTTATTATAAAAAATATGGCATACAGTTAACGTATGTCTCCCGAGATAGGACTTCTTTGTCACCCTTCCTTTTGTTTGCCTTGCGTCTTTGTGCTTGTGGTTTGTTCATGTTGTGGAACGTTTGTCCCTGTTTCTTGTGTCTTTTGGTGTTTTCTGTGTTCATTTCGTGTGTGTATGTGCGTGTGCGTTTGGGTGTGTGGTTGTGTGTGTGTGTGTCATGCTGTCTATCGGTGTTTTGGTGGTGGTTGCGTCTTGCATGTGGCTTTGCCTGCTTGACTTTACTACTTTTCCATTCATCTATGTTTACAAATTAAACCAATTACATAAAGTTACCGTATGGTATACAGCTAGCGTTTGTCTCTTAGTATTGGTACTTGCCAAGTGTTATAGCAGAACAATAAGTTATAGTGGAAAAGTATGACATACATTTAACGTGGGTCTCATTCAACATACAGTTAACGTTTGTCTGTTACTATTCGTACTCGCCACGTGTTATAACAGAACAAAATGACATAAGTTAACGTATGTCTCTTATAACCGTCACGCCATGCATTTTTAACCACAATAAGGTCTCTTATGATAACTTTGTATTAGTGTTTGTAGCTTAAACCTTATGACATACATTTAACGTATGTCTCTTCTAAGTGGCGCTAGATCCACACATGTTTTAGTAGACAAAGTATGACATACAGATAATGTGTGTCTCTTTTTATAGGTAGCCCATGCATGTTTTGCTGACTGATTATGACATACAGTAAAGGTATGTCTCCTCTAATAGTACTTAACGCGTGCATGTAGCTTAAAACTTATGTCATACAGAAAACGTATGTCTCTTATTATCAGCTCTCAACACGTATTTTATTAGAAAACAATTGATAAAAAGTAGACATAGGTATCCAATGATCGGGTTTTATTAGTTTTTGTAGCTTCAAACTTATGACATACTTTTAATGTATGTACAAAAATGAGTCATGCAGGAAATACCACATACAGAACAAACACTCGCCCGAACAGCAACACAAGGAAACAGCAAATGTACATGGGTAGAAAAAACAACAAGAGACGCACAAAGACAAAACAAACATACAATAGGAGGAAGATGGAAGTACCGCCTTGGAACGGTCAGTGACAAAAGTCACCGGGGGTTTAAACCGGTTTATGGGCGCCCAACCTCACCCTTATTCCATCCCCATCCTAAAAGACAAACAGTGTAAATAAACGTATCCCCTCTCCGACTAATCTACAACAACCGCGACAGCAAATACAGTGGTAAAGTGCATGTATAACAAAAAAACCAAACATTTAATTGAACATACTGTATCTACCTATCGCTAGTGTACTCAATGATTGAGCTGCAAACAGAGTAACTGTAGAAAAGTAATAAAGGGTACGACAAAAATGAAATAGTACAGATATCCGACGTACTCCTTCCATTTCTGGATTTAAGAGGTCGCCTTCATAGAGTACTAAACCTTTCTTGTCGGCGTACATGCAAAGAGGCCAGCGTGATTGCCAACTGTAAAAGGGTTCACAACCAAACATGCAGTATGTTGTAATAATACAGGATCATATCCCTTTTTAATGAATTGTTTTATATATTTGCTGAACAAAGTGAGAAAATGGGTATGTCCAATAATTCTACGAAGTTTGTAAATCACATCACCATAAAATTCAGGATGTGAAATACCGTGTCGCAAAAGTACCTTGAGATTACATTTGTACTTGCCAATAAGCGAGAGATTTCGATAGTAAAATTTAGAGAAAGTTTTTCTTAGTTTATGGTATCTATATCCTTGTTTAAGCAGTTTTTCAGTTAAAATGAGATTTCGACTGTTAAAATCGTCAATAGATGAACAAGCTCTAGCAAAACGTCTTTCCTAATCGGTACTCCACAGGTATTTTATTAGAAAATGTATGACATACAGTGAACGTAGGTCTTCTGTGGTAGGAATTAACCAGTGTTAACGTGTGTCTCTTCTAAGTGGCACTCCACACATGTTTTAGCAGATAAATTATGACATCAGGTTCGTTTGTCTCTTATTATTCATAATCCTCACGTGTTATAGCAGGCAAATTATGAAAAGCAGTAAACGTATGTCGTCTCTGACAGGACGTTGTAGCTTAAATCGTATGACATACAGTAAACGTGGGTATCCTCTGACTGGGCTTAAGAAGTGTGTGTAGCTTAAAACTTGTGACATAAGATAACACATTTATCTCAGGTGTTATAGCAGAAAACATGAGACATGTACAGTAAACATATGTCTCCTCTGAAAGGACTTTAATTGCAGCTTGAATCTTATGACATACAGTTAACGTATGTCTCTATGTATCCACAAGCCTTTTAAACCCAAACAGTAAACATATGTCTCAGTTGGTAGGACTAAACAAGTGATTTTAGCTTAAGCTTATGATAAACAGTTAACGTATGTCTCTTAATATCCTTTAACATGTGTGTTAGTACAAAACGTACAGCATACAGTAAATGTAGATCTCCTCTGATTGGATTTAATCAGTGTTTGTAGCTGAAATTGATTACATACATTTAACGTATGTCTCTTCTTAACAGTAATCCATACGTGTTTTAGTAGAAAAGGTATGACATGCAGTTAACTTAGTGTTTCTAGGTAATTTATTATGACATACGGTAAAGGTCTGCAGCGTCAGATGAGTTTTGACATACAATATACGCGTGTCTAGCCTGTTAGGACTTATCAAGTGATTTAGATAAATCCTCAAGACATACAGTAAATGTGAGTGAGTGAGTGAGTGAGTTGGGTTTTACGACACTGCGACACTGAATAGGTCATATAGCGCCGATGAATGATGAGATGACAGTAAATGTATGTGGCACCAGATCAGTACTTCGTGTGTGATGTAAGCTGACAAATGTTGACATACAGTGAACGTATGTATTGTCTGGCAGGATTCAAAAACAGTTTCAAGCTAAATGCTTATGACATACAGATAACGTATGTTTGTTTATTCATAGCAGTACTCGTATAAACTTTAGCTGACACCGTATGAAAACGATAAATCAGTACTTTAATGACAACACAAATTTTAAAATACGAAGTATAAAATCGAACAGTTCGAATGGGTTATGGTACGAAGTTACTTGTTACTGTTTAAAAATTGAATTACAGATTTTAATAAGGCATTACATTTATTATGAATTCAATTGAGACTATGTAAAGGTTTTAAAACTAATACCATTTTAATAATATTCCAGTGCTAAATCTTTAAAAGCAATGTATTTTTAGGAACTACTTTATTCCAAATATCAGATGCCGATTTACCACCTACGTATGGGATATGTCACAACATTCACGAAAAACCGTCGGAAAATAGCGGTCCCCGCCAGAGGAACCAAACCAAACTTCGACCAGTCTGCGTTCGACCAAAGACCGTAGTGACCACTGGTTGATGATCGAAGTCACTCAATATGTGGTGGCTTACTAAATTATGTTGACTGGCCCTGTATTTGTGTGCTTTTATGTAAACAACAAAATAACAACAAGTCTCAATATAGCTTGGTTTACCTGTAGTAACAGGATATTTTGGTATTGGAGCAAATGCTCTATTTATCACAATGGTTTCAACAGGTGACTTTTACAGGGGCGTAGAAAGGCGTATTTATGCAGGAAAGGGTTAAATGAAAATGTAATTCATAACCCTTTACCTCATACAAATGCTTTTTATGCCAGATCAGGATCAGACAGGTCCTGAAAAAGCCGTGTGATCAAGGTTTGCTCCGTATACTAATGCAATAATATAGATCTGATCCCAGAGTTTCTGCCATGCTCAAAAATCCTGTGTTCATATAACATAAAATTTCACCATGGTGATTATTTTTCACATGAATATTCATGAGGTAAAGGGTAAGAGAACAGTTTAATTTACACAGACATTACATAATTATGCCTGTGTGATATTGGACTGAGCTGTTTACAAGTGCTAGTGATTTCTGCTTCTGGGTCAATTATCAGGAGGAAGTTTAACTCTTTCACTGCCAATGTCACATCAGTTCTGTAATAATTATTACCCATGCAAACAATTTGGATCCTGATGAGACGCCGAGTAACTCGGCGTCTCATCAGGATCCAAACTGTTTTTAACTTGAATTATGTTTTTTGAAACAAAGTTATATAGAAAATTATAGCAGCGACAAGGTTTGCAGACGACAACATTTGGCAGTGAAAGAGTTCAAAGAATCCAGCGATGGATAAAAGAGAAATCATACTAATTCTTGGCCTAATCACATTCTGTGCTGTTCACCTGCTGATCAGCTGTTATCTGTTCCCTTCCTTCCCCAGGTAAACACACCTCCAAAACCATACAGTTCAACAATACATTCAATACTCAACACAAGTTCTACATAATCTACAATTTAATCACAGAAAAATCAATATGCTGCACAATTTAAGTTATTTGCAGCTGACGCCAGAATATAACCTACACATCTACTGTTACTTTTGAATATATAGCAGATGAGATAGTACCTAATAATCGTAACAATTACGAATTTCCTGTTGGCTTCCTGGTATCAAACCCTACTTTCATTCCAGCTATTAGTTGTTGATATTTTTATCCTGTGGTCACGTGGATTTTCTGAAAACCCAGCCATGATGTTCAACATTAACCTTTTAATGCAGGAAATAATGACGAATATATGATTAGCTGAAGAATTAGATCTGACGTCATTCCATAAGCAAACAGAGCAGACCCTGATCAGTCGTCGGATCAGGGTCTCTACTCTATGAAAAGGCACAAAAAAGACAAAATTGTACAGTTAATATGATGCATATTCATGTGAGAAAAAATAATCACATCATGATTATTATTTATCTATTGTTTTTTTATAAATGGCATACAAACACAGAATTTTTTTATCATAACAGAAAATATACTATTCCATAAGCAAACAGAGCAGACCCTGATCAATCAGCTCCTGTTGCCTCTATTTCTGTTTAACCCATTACCTCATAGGCTATTTTTAGATCCAACCACTTTGAATAAATCTCCTGAAAAGGAGCATTAACTAGAGAAAAGGAAAATTTTAGAATTTTGTAGTTTGAAACCATTGTGGTAAATAGAGAATTTGCTCCTATAGGAGTAATACTCTATTTATCACAATTGCTTCAATAGGTGATTTTTGCAGAGGCGTCAAAAGCATTAAAAGCCATATTTATGGCGTAAAGAGTTAAAACATTGTATGGTTCGCTTAATTTATTTGAACACTAATGGCTGAATGTCAAACAGTCATTTGGCATCTCATCAGGATCAAACTATTTGACACTCTGTCACTGGCTTTTCATACGCTTGGAAGGAATCAGTGTCAAAAATTCTTGCGTTCAAGTGCCATTAAAATTAAGAAATGATCTAACGAATATTCATGATGTCATTATTTCTTACATGAATATTCATGGAGTAAACTCAAAGTGTTACCAGTTTGCAGGTTTGTAATACACTCTTGGTAACCTCTGAAAACAGTATAGATCCAGATTACATACAGAATAAGTTTGATATTCTTATTATCATCAAAATTATATTCCTAATAGAAATATGAAAAATCTTCCTTGATAAATTAAGCAGACAGCATTTTTTTTTCATTTTGTTTTGCACATTAAAAACTAGGTGGATAATTCCATGTAGAGCAATGTGTGACTCATATTTCATGAAAACACAAACAGGCACATGATCACTGGTGCTGAAATACCCAATTACACTAATTAAGTCTTGACCTGCTGAATAATTAAAACTGACTCCTCTCCCTTTCTGAATATTAATTACATCATATATTTGATCAATGAAGAAAATGATGTTTATGACAACAATGCAGACCTTGATCAGAGGGTTCCTCTGGGTCTACAATATTTTCAAAGGTCTTATAACTGTACTTGGTTCCCACACTTTAAGGGTAAAGTTAAATCTACATTGTATATGCATAATCGATGTCTGCTCCATATAACAAATACTGTAAAATCTCTCTATAGCATCCACCAAACAGGCCGAATTCTTGGCCATTTATATAGACAGGTGCTAGATTTTTTTTGTCAATGCAGATTGAAAATTATAAATGCAGAAAGCTAAAACAGGAGCTTTCTGCATTACTTTCATCTTACATTAAGCAGCCAATGTTTTTAAAGATCTTCATTGGGTTGCATTGAGAAGTTATACAGAAAATACTTCTGCTAGTTTTCAAAAACAACAACAAGCGTGACAAATAGTTTAACCCTTTCCTTTATATACGCCTTTTCATGCCTTTGCAATCAGAGTAGACACAGAGCAAAGGTAAACATGAGTTAATGCACAATTATAAAACATCAGCTAATAAATATTCATGATGTAATTTCTTCTTACATGAATATTGCATACATGTAGGTAAAGGGTTTAATTCTGATGTCCAACTGAGACACACGGTGTCTCATATACATGTACCAAAATATTAAAATCATTTCTCCACCAAACACTATACTGTGATCCCTCTTTAGAATCACCTCGAAGAGACGGTTCAAAAGAGGGGTCACAGTATAGGGTTTGGTGGAGAAATAAAAGAGTGTAAAAAATCTTGTCTGGAGCTCTATATCTAGATCTCGTTCACTGCCAAAAATTGTCTACAAAATATGTAGTCTGCTTCAATGTTTAGTTGAATTTCACAGCACCAAACAGTGTGGATCCTGATCAGATGCTACAAACAGTTTGGAACAGTTTGGATCCTGATGAGATGCCAAGTCAGACACACACACATATGTAAGATTTAGCATTTAACACTTTCCCTCATATACACGCCTTTCCATGCTTTTGCAAATGGAGTATATCCAGATCAGACGAGCTGTCTAATCAATGTCTGCTCTATTTTCTTCTGAAATTATGATAGATCCCATTCTACATATTCTGCCGAGGTGCCAAGTTGCAAAATAGCCTGTGTACAGTCATGTACCAGTATAAAACTTGAGCTAATAGATATTCACGGTGTTATAATTGATTACGTGAATATTCATATTAATGACATCATGAATATGTATTAGATTAACCCATTACCTCATAGGCTATGTTTAGATCCAACCACTTTGAATAAATCTACTGAAAAGGACAATTAACTAGAGAAAAGGAAAATTTTAGAATTTTGTAGCTTGAAACCATTGTGCTAACTAGAGCATTTGCTCCTATAGGAGCAAATGCTCTATTTATCACAATGGTTTTACAAAGTGACTTTTACAGAGTCGTCAAAAGTCGTTAATATGAGGGAAAGGGTTAACTGTTATAATAGAGCATGGACACATGAATTTTAGGCCAGAGCAGAAAACTGTAGAATCATATCTATATCATAGCATAAGCAAATAGAGCAGACCCTGATCAAACGGCTCCTACAGGAGCCATCTGATTTGGGTCTACCCTGTTTGCAGAGGCGTAGAAAATCGTATTTATGGAGTAAAGGGTTAAGATTACCTCCTCTTTCTACACAAAATGGTTTATAGGCCTCTGAAATAACAATTTTAGTACACATATCTATGGCTTTGCAAGTTCATGTTACTCTAATGAACACTTAAGCATGCACTGATCACCGCATGAATATTCATTAAGTTAATTTTTATAATTGTAAAATTTTCAATGGAATTTTTGGCTTTGACAAAAATTGTAGGATCAGATCTATATAATTTCACAATCAAAATTGAACAGATCCTGATCAGACAGCTCCTATAGGAGCAGTCTGATCTTGATCCACTCTGTAAAAGAGTGAAATAGTGTTTCTATCTGATCTATGCTATTTGCAATGTGAGAAATGGTATTTATATATAAAGGAAAGGGTACACCTCTCCCTCATACAGACCCCTTTAATCACGCCTTTGCCTAAAGAGAAGACGGCAATCAGACAGGTCTGTAGACGCCATCTGATCAAGGTCTGCTGTCTGCTTATGAAAATATCATAGATCTTGAGTCTGAGTTTCTACCAATAGCAAAAGTCCATGTGTATATGAAACTTCAGCTAATCAAAATATTCATGATGTCATGATTTCTTACAAGAATATTCGCCAGGGAGAGGGTTATAACCGTTAAATGAAGTGGTTAATATTTAACCCTTAACTTCATGAATATTGATGCAAGAAGTAATTACATCATGCATATTATTGGCTGTATTTTCAAAATGTTATATTTAACAAAGACAGAAAGTGTATAATTAGATCTCATGCCATAAGCAAATAGTGTAGACCCTGTCTGATCTGGGTCTTCTCTGTTTGCAATGACATAATAAAAGCATATTTGTGGTTTAAAAGGTTAACCCTTTCCCTGTTCTATGATTATTCCAAATTCCCTATAGGAGCCGTCTGATCTGGGTCTACTCTGTTTGCTGAATGCATGAAAACACATTTATATGAGGGACTTAACCCTTTCCCTCATGTAAACATGTTTTCACGCATTTGCAAACAGAGTAGACCCAGATCAGACGGCTCCTAGCGTCTGATCAGGGTTCTGCTCTATTTACTTATATAATTTGATATATCTGTTCCAATGCTTTCTAAAATTCTACCTTCCATATTTCTTTATAACTATTTTGTTAATGAATATTCAGTAGGTATTGAAATTTGGAATAAACATAGAACAGGGAGAGGGTTAAGGGTATATTGGATTATGTTACGGAAGTATAAGAACATACAGACTGTTGTTTGTGGCTAGATGATTTGTTCTGGAAATGATAATCATCAAAGTTCCAAACAGGTTTTGGGTTTCTACATGCACTTATAACTTAACCCTTCGCTTGCTATTCGCGTCAATATACATGTGTACCTACCTGTAAATAGTGAAGACCCAGATGAGACAGCTCCTGTAGGAGCTGTCTCATCAGGGTCTACACTATTTACAGTTGATTATGCAACCAGTGAAGATATATGTAATTATACAACAGGGCATGGGTAAAGCAGGAATAATGTATTTTAAAATTCAGTAAGCGAAGGGTTAACATTTTATAGGAAGGCACATATTCATAGAATAAAATGTTTCCGATTTTATTTTGTGCAGTTGAGTATGTCGATTCAGTACCATTTGACATTATTATCTTTAACCCTTACTTACCCTCCAAAATGCAAACAGGTCAAGCTTATGGTGAATAGTTAGGGATTTTCTAAAAGAAAAGTGTAACATGACAAACAGTGCAGACCCTGATGAGTGGGCTCCTCTAGAAGCCCTCTCATCTGGGTCTAGACTGTTTGCAAAGGAAATTAACGACTCGTGTCCTGCACAGAAAGGGTTAAACTAATGGAGCAGCATATGTGGTGGACCCAGGCCTCAGGAGTAGTTTGATCTCACTGGGTCTACACAATTTGCCTATGTTTGTCTTTCTGGATATACTTACAGTAACAATGATATATATCACATTATCTCTAATAAACACTCCATTAAAAGACGCTTCTTGCATCATTCTTATATACAGGTGATTGCTTAATGCAGAATGAAAACAACGCAGAAAGAGAAAGCTAGGGGAAGCTTTTGATCAGGATTTGCTCTGTTACAATATAGGGTCTACAGTTGTAATAAAGGGTCTACAGTTGTAATATAGGGTCTACAGTTTCTGCAACAGCCATAAATTCATGAGCTCACGAGCCATCATAAAAATTTCATTCATATTAACGATGTCATTCTTTCTGACATGAATATTCATGAATAAAGGGGTCAATAAGTAAAAGGTTGTTTAAAACATGTTAGCCCATGTACCATCTAAGAAAAATTCTCAATTTTTACGGTACAGTAAAATCCCGCTAATGCGACCACCTAAAAGAGGTATAATTATGGGTGCCTGATGCAGGTGGTAGCCTAATGCAGGACAAAAGTAATACAGAAAGCTCCTGCATTAAGCAACCACCTGCTCATAAAGACACTCATGTTTATTCATTAAGTGGTAGCATTACAGGGGTTCTACTGTACTTGCTGAAATGGTGTCATAAATCTACTGTTGCTTTTTATCTCTTAGATGATGAAAGTGGATTAGTTCTTAAACCTTTACTCCATAAATATTCATCTAACCAGAAGGGAAGATGAGTGTAACATATAACTTTACATAAATATTCATGTAAGAAATAATGATATAATAAATATTCATTAAATCAGTTCAAACACATTTATAACAGTACATGAATAAAAGTCATGACAGAAACTGAGTAATCGGGGATATGTTATTCCAAAAGCAAACTTAACCCTTCGCTTGCTATTCACGTCAATATACCTACCTGTAAATAGTGAAGACCCAGATGAGACAGCTCCTGCAGGATCTGTCTCATCAGGGTCTGCACTATTTACAAATTATTTAAAACAGAGCAGAGTATGATCAGACAACTGTTACAGGAACTGTCTGATCTGGGTCTACTCTGTTTACAAAGGGCATTAAAAGGTGTGATCTATAGAGTAAATAGTTAAAATGATTAAAAACTAATTTTTAAAACTCACCATTTAGGTGTCCATTTGAACATTGGTTAAATCAGAGAATAACAGTCAACTATTTGGGTAGCATGTCAACTATTTGGGTAGCATTTCATTTTCAGAAAATGGGCCTTGCTAGTAATAATGGAACACTAATCAATATGGAGGCAAACATTAACAAATTGTTTGTTTTCGATTTCCTAATCTACCCTTATGTTGGGGTCCCATATGTAATCTTTCTTACAGACAAGATACTTGATAAAAAGAATTTACGATTATAATTTTATATTTATTCAGACCTTTCATACTTATAATTTTATTTACAGTGACTTTCATTATTTTGGGGCATTCCGACTGAATCTGGTAATAAACAAAGTTAAAAACATATATATTATTCAAGCATGAAACTGGAAGCGAACATTTAACATTTATAAGCTTCAATAAAATTAGTCATTGATTGTGTCACCATTCTCGAGAAATGCCTTGTGCTAGACCAGAGCTACAGATAAAGGTGCGTTACCAAATACTAAAATCGTCATTTCACCACCAAACTCGAAATTGTGACCACTCTTTAGGATGGTATCTTCGAGTTCGGCGGAGAATAAAGAAGTTATTCCTGAAAAATGATTTAATTTATTCATCTTATCTTGACCTCTGGCTAAATTGACTGACAAAAATGTACATGTACATTGACTGCTGAAAATATACATGTACATGATGAAATATAGATATGAAAGATATGGTTCAACTTCATATTTTGTATGCAATGAAAGAATTCATGATTGCCTTACCATTACAGTAAAACCTCTCTAAACAGGAATTCTAGTAGAGAAGAATTTAGATACTTTTAGGCAAGTGGCTGCTTCATGCAGGGTGAAAGTCATGCAGAAAGCTCCTCTAGGAGCTTTCTGCATGAATTTCACCCTGCATGAAGCTGCCACGTGTCTCCAAGACCGATATTTATACCAAATTTAACGTCCTGTTTAGAGGGGTTTTACTGTATATTAGCAGAGCACCAGATAAGATATGTAAATTTAAACATATTTACTGTAATCATAGCTCCTTTATTTCTCCACCAAACCCTATACTATGACCACTTTTTAGAATCGTCTCGAAGAGAAGAGTTTGTTTGAGAAATGACGATTTTAGTAATTGGGTACGCATTGCTATCTGTAGCTCTGATGATAGAAATGATGACGTCATGAATATTTATTAGCTTAATTTCCATATTGTAAACTTTTAAAGGATTTGTTTTGCTTTAACAAAAGCTGTTGAATAAAAATCTTCATCAAACCAAAAGCAAACATAACAGACCTGATCAGAGCCAACTGATCTGGGTCTACTGTTTGCAAATGCATGAAAAGGTTTTTATATAAGGAAACGGGTTGACTAGATTAATGTTTTTAAAATTACATGTTAACACATGAAGTTTTTGCCAAAGCAGAAACTGTAGAATCAGATCTATAGCATCGCATCAACAAACAGAGAAGATCATGAGCAGACGTCTCCTACAGAAGCTGTCTGATCTGGGTCTACTTACTCTATTCTGTTTGCAATGCTTAGAAATGATACGAGGCCGCATCGTGAGTCGAGTATTACTTCCGAGGGTGAAGCTACTATTGGCCGAATTTCCACCATGACCACGTGACTGGAGCGAGGGTATAAAAGCACCGGCTCCAGATCACTGCGCCCTCTTCACGCTCGGATCTACTCTGCACTGCACAAAAGGGTTACCTATACCTGAAAGGTAAGTCTTTCGCATTGCAGCTCATATATATTTATATTCATGCATTCATTGTATTTATATGCTCCATAATACTCTCGGCTTCACATCAAGTGGCGCTGCGAGCAAATTGGTTTGTTTATTTTTGCATTTTTGGTGTTTGTATTTTAATAAGCAGACGGCACACGTGGTAGCACGTGGTCTGAATATTTCTAATACGGATATTTCTTCATTATTCTGCAATTTATTCTTGTGAAGTAGCATTTATCTTTTATATATTGTATATTATATTTGTGTTTACAACTATTTCTGTGAAAATTTTCACCATGGCAATGCATCCAATAAATGTGTTTGACTGTGCACCCGATGACCTCCGAACCATACCGCAACTAGGGGAAACCACAGCTAATAAGGTTCTCACTTTAGCTAAACAAGCTTTAGCTGAGGGGAGATCCATATCAGTTGAAGAATTAATTGCTATTAACGCAAAGGTGCAGTGGGCGGAGTTGATTAAATCTGGCCAACTCATTCTTATTGCAACCGAAGCTATGACAAAACCAACCATAGAGAGCCTCATGGATTTATTTAAATCATTTTCGGGTCAAATTTTAGGGAGAATGACAGTTTTAGAACAGAGGACAAAGCACTCTATGGACGGTCTGGCTAGGCATGTTAGAGATGTTCATCAGCAATTGGCTGATACCACTACTGAAACTAATCAGAACCTCAGCCAGCTGTCTTCCTTGATCAATGTTCAAGAAAGACGATTGGGTGAGATGGATTCAAGGCTAACCAACCAGGAAAGAAAATGTACTTTGCCTCCTCCTGGATTTAATTCAAAATTAAACCTGCAGAGCCCGACCGCCGATACTGAGGCTGTCATTGAAAGCAGAACTCAGGGTGGAGTCTATGTTGGGTCAAGTGATAGGAGGGATATGATGCACAATCATACCCATTCATCTCGGGATCATTCTAGGAGTCCTGATAAGAGTCGTAGATCTAGGTCTAAGTCTCCTCAGGGTCCTAGGATGCAGACCTTTTCTGGTGCCCCTTCGGCAATTAAGTTTGATGTTTTTCTCGGAAAGTTCATGAGGGTTGCAGCTCGTCGTGCTTGGGATCCGTTGAAATGTTTAGACAAGTTTTTTGATTGTCTTACAGACCAAGCATTGGAATATGCAAACCGTTCAAATGCTTCCAATAATTTCAACTACCTAGTGGCTGATATGAAGGCACGGTTTGATTACCGTGATGAGCCATTAGCTGCTCGACAGAAGCTGTCCACAATAAAACAGGACACTGAATATGAAGAGGAATTTCTTCAGAAAATCCAGGCTCTTTCAAATGACGGTTTCCGTGATTGTAAGAATCTGGATATTCTGAACGGAACAATGACAGATTCCTTTCTTCGGGGTTTAAAAAATAAAGAGGCTGCACTTGAAGCTTTGGGTCGTAAGCCAGGCACTGTGCAGGAAGACATGAATTATTTCAAGGCCTATGCTGCCAATGCCAAAGTAATAGGTCTCAGCAAGCAGGTGAAATTTGACCAGAACGCAGTCTCTGTCATACCTGAGGACTCGCTCAAACAGCTGAGTGACGCCATTTTGCAAGGTATGGAGAGTTTACTGAGGACTCATTTGGATTCTCAGAGGTCAAGGTCTAGATCCCCGAGCCCATACACTAGCCCAAGAAAAGAGTTAGGTCAAAAGGACGTTGGTCGTGATCCCTATTGGCATGATCGGTCTAGGAGACCCTATGATGCACCAGCTGGTCGGTACAATAACCGTCCAGCCGGAGTGCATTACAGTAGATCCCCTGGTTGGGGATACTACAGGTCACCTGATCGTTTCAGGGGTGCCTATTCTGGGTCTTCAGATAGGCAAAATAGGGGTTACTCGCCAAGCCCTTCTAGAAACTATGGTTATGGCCAAAATAGGTATCCCCCTAGTCCCAAGGGTTATCGTGACAGGGACTACAACAGTAGAGATATAAACTGGAATAATTCTCCCCGTAGGGATCCCTACCCTGATAGAGGAAATAGGGATTCTTGGGATCGTGGCACTGGTCAGCCCCGTTGCGAAAACAGATATCATAGTAGGTCGGTCAGTCCTTCACCTGTGAGCACAGAGACAGAGAATCCTTTAAACTGTTAGGGGCTGCTTGTGCAAACGACCAACAAGTAGCCTTCTCTGGAACTCTGGGTCGTGATGATATATTTTCTGTACATTTGACAAAAGGATATTCTGTTTTTTGTAATACTTTAATTGACTCTGTACCTGTAAAAGCATTGTTAGACAGTGGAGCCATGTATTTTGCAAGAGTCCAAATTTAAGGACATTTTGAAAAATCATACAACTGTATTGGCTCAGAAAATATGCCCTGAAGCAAACATGATCCATGGAAAAGTAGTAAAGTCAAGCAGGCAAAGCCACATGCAAGACGCAACCACCACCAAAACACCGATAGACAGCATGACACACACACACACACACAACCACACACCCAAACGCACACGCACACACACATACGAAATGAACACAGAAAACACCAAAAGACACACAAGAAACAGGGACAAACGTTCCACAACATGAACAAACCACAAGCACAAAGACGCAAGGCAAACAAAAGGAAGGGTGACAAAGAGAGTACCGCCTTGGCACGGTCAGCAGCAAAAACACCACTGGGGGTTTAAACCGGTTTACGGACGTCCTAACCTCACACTTCTCTCAAAGTCACCCTAGCTTTACAAATATTGTAAATAAAGGTATCCCCGCTGGACTTACCCACAACATAGACGACGGTGAACACAGGACAACATGTAAAACATAGCATAATAACTGTGACAATCCGTCAAATATGTACTCAATGGCTTTGCTGAAGTCAGAGCACCTGCAGGTAAGCCGTTAAGGGCACGACAGGGAAAAAATAATACATGAGTCTGGTAAGCTCCTCCTGTATCCAAGTTTAAGAGTATACCATCATAGAGTACTACCCTCGGCCTGTCATCGCGCAAGCAAAGAGGGAAGCGTAGCTACCGACTGTAAAAGGATCGATAACCAAACATGCAGTGTGTTGCAATATAATAGGATCATAACCTTTCTTTTTAAATTTCATGTTTGCTTCAGGGCATATTTTCTGAGCCAATACAGGGTTCCATAGTTGAAAATATCCCATTGACAATAGGACAGTATACCATTCTGCATACTTTCTGTATTGCTCCCATAGACAATCCATGTATTTTGGGTCTAGATATTTTAAAGCCATTAGGGGCTGTCATTGATTTAAGAAACAATACTTTGGAAATTGATGGTGTAAAACATTCTTTGGATATTCATTCAAATGATCAGGGCTGCACGGTCTACAATGCAAGGAGGGTAGTAATTCCTCCAAATTCTATTGGATTTTTAGAATTGAAATTGGAAAAGTCTTTGCCTACTGGATTTGTAGTAGAACCTATTCAAAAGAATTGTTTAATTTCATCTGTATATGGTGAGGGTGAAAAAGTAAAGGTCAAAGTCATCAATGACTCTGACTCTTACAAACTTTTTAAAAGAGATGCTTATATAGGTCAAGCTGAATTGGCATCACCGGTGACAGATAATGACATAACAAGATCAAAGGTCAATAGTTCTACACAACAAACTGACAAATTGCCAGAACATCTTGCGGAGATGTTTCAAAAAGCAGTGGTTAATTTGAATAATGAACAGAAAAAAGAGTTCCGTGACTTGCTGATAGAATTTCAATCAGTTCTCTCCTGTAATAACTTTGATTTAGGCTGTCCCAAAAATGGAGAGCATAAAATTGTGACAACTGACAATGTGCCTGTGAAAGACAAGAGGAGCTTACCAGACTCATGTACTACTTTTTCCCTGTCGTGCCCTTAACGGCTTACCTGCAGGTGCTCTGACTTCAGCAAAGTCATTGAGTACACATTTGACGGTTTGTCACAGTTATTATGCTATGTTTTACATGTTGTCCTGTGTTTACCGTCGTCTATGTTGTGGGTAAGTCCAGCGGGGATACCTTTATTTACAGTATTTGTAAAGCTAGGGTGACTTTGAGAGAAGTGTGAGGTTAGGACGTCCGTAAACCGGTTTCAACCCCCAGTGGTGTTTTTGCTGCTGTCCGTGCCAAGGCGGTACTCTCTTTGTCACCCATCCTTTTGTTTGCCTTGCGTCTTTTTGCTTGTGGTCTGTTCATGTTGTCGAACGTTTGTCCCTGTTTCTTGTGTGTCTTTTGGTGTTTTCTGTGTTCATTTCGTGTGTGTGCGTGTGTGCGTTTGGGTGTGTGGTTGTGTGTGTGTGTGTAATGCTGTCTATCGGTGTTTTGGTGGTGGTTGCGTCTTGCATGTGGCTTTGCCTGCTTGGCTTTACTACTTTTCCATTTAGACGAACTCCACTTAAGTTCCAACAACAGGAAAAAGACTACATTGACAAACTGTTGCAACAGGGAGTTATTGAACCATCTGCATCTGAGTGGTCCTCCGCACCAGTCTTGGTCCGTAAGAAAACTGGAGACCTCAGATATTGCATTGACTATAGGGCTTTAAATAGTTAAACCATTAAAGACAATTTTAATCTCCCAATCATTGAAGATTGTTTAGATTCCATGCAGGGAAAGAAACTTTTCTGTGTCCTTGATCTCTGTAGTGGTTACTATCAAATCCCTCTTGCAAAAGACTCTCGAGACAAAACTAGTTTTACGACAAGATTTGGAACTTATCAGTGGACTCGCCTACCTATGGGTTTGTGTAACAGCCCAGCCACTTTTCAGCGTGCCATGCAACTGGTTCCAAAGGGTTTAACTTGGGAAGAGGTTATTGTTTATCTTGATGACCTCATCATATTAGGCTCTGATTTTAAAAACACTATGTCAAGTTTGAGAAAAGTTTTCACTCGTTTTCAACAAAATTCTCTGAAGTTTAAACCCAGCAAGTGCACTTTCTTCAAGAAAGAAGTGGAATTTTTGGGTAAACTTGTCAGTGAAACAGGAGTTTCTATTTCGCCTGACAAAATGGATATTCTGAAAAGTTGGACTAAACCGACAAACACAAAAGAATTACAGTCCTTTCTTGGTTTCATGAATTATCATAGAAATCATATCAGAGGTTTTGCTAGGATCGCTGAAATACTATACAGTTTATCCAATGACAAATACTTTCACTGGACTGATAGGCATGAGCAGGCATTTATTGAATTAAAGGATGCAGCTGTCAGGTCCCCTTTACTTTGTCATCCAACCCCTGACGGGACATTCATATTGGACGTTGATGCTAGTGGGAAACAAATTGGCGGAGCATTGTCCCAGATTCAGGACGGTGTGGTTAAACCCATTAGTTTTGGCAGTTATACATTGCTGCCTGGTCAAAGAAAATATTGCACTACCAGAAAGGAACTTCTTAGTTTAGTAAGGTTTTGCAGGACATATAGACATTACTTGCTTGGACATCCATTTCTGATTAGGACTGATCATAATAGTCTAGTCTGGCTGACTAGATTCAAGCATATTGAGGGTCAATTGGCTAGATGGCTTGAGGAACTTTCTCAATATAACATGACAATTGTTCACAGAAAAGGTTGTGAACATACAAATGCAGATGCATTAATAAAAAAGTAGTAAAGTCAAGTAGGCAAAGCCACATGCAAGACGCAACCACCACCAAAACACCGATAGACAGCATGACACACACACACAACCACACACCCAAACGCACACACACACACGAAATGAACACAGAAAACACCAAAAGCCACACAAGAGCCAGGGACAAACGTTCC
Source organism: Azorinus chamasolen (assembly GCA_963576725.1). Lineage (NCBI taxonomy): Eukaryota > Metazoa > Mollusca > Bivalvia > Cardiida > Solecurtidae > Azorinus > Azorinus chamasolen. The sequence goes on along the minus strand of OY755238.1, from coordinate 95,937,080 downwards.
ACACATGAACAAATCACAAGCACAAAGACGCAAGGCAAACAAAAGGAAGGGTGACAAAGAGAGTACCGCCTTGGCACGGTCGGTAGCAAAAACACCACTGGTGGTTTAAACCGGTTTACGGACGTCCTAAACTCACACTTCTCTCAAAGTCACCCTAGCTTTACAAATATTGTAAATAAAGGTATCCCCGCTGGACTTACCCACAACATAGACGACGGTTAACACAGGACAACTTGTAAAACATAGCATAATAACTGTGACAATCCGTCAAATATGTACTCAATGACTTTGCTGAAGTCAGAGCACCTGCAGGTAAGCCGTTAAGGGCACGACAGGGAAAAAGTAATACATGAGTCTGGTAAGCTCATCCTGTATCCAAGTTTAAGAGTATACCATCATAGAGTACTACCCTCGGCCTGTCATCGCGCAAGCAAAGAGGAAAGCGTAGCTACCGACTGTAAAAGGGTCGATAACCAAACATGCAGTGCGTTGCAATATAATAAGATCATAACCTTTCTTTTTAAATGTTTTAATGCGTTTTATAAACAAATCATGAAAATGGATATGACCCCGAATTTTCCTAAGTTTGTAGATAACATCCCCATAAAATTCTGGTTGAGAAATGCCTTTTCGCAGTAACGTCCGTATATTGCAATTATATTTACTAATGAGAGGTAAATTTCGATAATAAAATTTAGAAAAAGTTTTCCGAAGTTTGTGATATCTGCAACCTTGCTTAAGAAGTTTATCAGTTATAAACTAAATTACGTCTGTTAAAATCTTCAAGCAAATAACAGGCTCGGGCAAACCTAATAAGTTGAGAAATATAAACACCATAAGATGTAGAACGTGGCAATTAAAATCTTCTCTTTTATCGTATACTTTGGACGAAACTTTATCATTTGTAATTGAAAGATTCAAATCTAAAAATGAAGCATTGATGTCAGATTGATTAGCTTTGTTTAAAGACAGTTCTTTTGGGTAAATTGAAGAAACCATTGTATCAAAATAAGGATTATCTACATTCAAAATATCGTCTAAATACCTTGAAGTTTTATTAAAAGCACTAATAATATTGTTCTGTGTATCAGGTTTTAAGCTAAGCATAAAATCCCTCTCGTAGCAATACAAAAACAAATCTGCAACAAGAGGGGCACAATTTGTACCCATGGGTATACCAACAACTTGACGATATATGGTATCCCCATAACGCACAAATATATTATCTAAAAGAAAGGTAAGAGATCTACAAACATCAAGGCAAGTCCACATTGTGTAATGTTCAACTTCTGAATTCGAAAAGAAGCCGCATTGGGGATACTCTGAAATCTTGCAACTGTTATAACGCAGGGGCGGGTCTAGGGAGTCTCCCATGTGGTGGATGTGCATACTTTACTAGAGCACATAACCAATGGTCTCGTTTTGAGGAGGATGTTGATGATGTTGTTCCTTTGGCAATTAGGTCAACCGAAGCCTTGATAGATGCTTCTCCAAGCATAGGTTCAACAAATTGGGTTGAAGGTTTGACACCTAGACAGTTAAGGAATGCTCAATTAGAGGATTCCGATGTAGGTCTGGTTATTTATTGGTTGGAGGAAGGTTATCAGCCATCGAAACGAGAGCTTCAGCTCACTAGTCCACAAACAAGAGCTCTCTGGTCATATCGCGATTGGCTAAAAGTCTCCAATGGAGTTTTAATTTATGCATGGACTGAGCATCAGAGTCTGGGTTCACGGTTGTGTGTGGTTGTTCCGAGTTCATTAAAAGGACAATTGCTTCATCATTGTCATAACTCTTTAACATCTGGCCATTTAGGGATTGAAAAAACAAGAAATAAACTGAAGGATCGTTTCTTTTGGTATGGCATGCCCCGAGATGCAGAATTGCATGTACAGGGTTGCCAAGTTTGCAACAAAAATAAGAAGGGAAATGTCAAACCCAAAGCAGGTCAAAGGTTACATCATTCAGGTTACCCAATGGAGAGGGTTCACATTGATACAATGGGACCCTTTCATGTCAGTTCCAAAGGCAATAGATATATTTTGGTTATGGTAGATCAGTTCACCAAATGGGTCCAACTTGCTGCTATCCCTGAGCAGAATGCTCAATTAACGGTTACAGCTTTTGTTGGCCGCTTCATTAGCACTTTTGGGTGCCCCCTTGAAATTCATTCTGATCAGGGGCGTAACTTTGAAAGTAGCTTATTCTAAGCATTCTGTCGTCTATTAGAAATTACAAAAACAAGAACAACCCCATACAGACCTTGTTCCAATGGACAATGTGAGGTCTTTAATAGAGTAATTCTGCAGATTATTAGGAGTTTTATATCAAAGGGTTTAAAGGACTGGGATGCATTTCTTCCCTTCATCACAATGGCATTACATTCAATGAAGAACCACACCACTGGGTTCTCTGCCAATATGATGATGCTGGGGAGAGAAACAATCTAACCTTTGGATTTGATGATAGGCCAAGTAGATCTTTTGCCCGTTAATGAAGTGCAATGGGTGAAAGATCTGCTTTCCAAATTGTCAGAAATACATTGCATAGCTAGAGAAAAAATAGGTCAAACGCAGCTAAGGCAGAAGCGTGACTGTGATCTTCGACTGAAGGAAAGAACTTTTAACCTGGGTGATCCAGTGTATCTTAGGGATTCCTCTACTAAGGTGGGTGTTAGTACTAAATTAAGACCCCCTTGGGCAGGTCCATTCTTAATAACATCAGTGAAGCCACCTCTTTACGAGATTGCTTCAAATAAAAAGACAACTCTGGTACATCATGATAGATTAAAATTATGTCGCGACTCTGATCTTCCTTTGTGGTTGAAGAGGAAGCGTCATAGTTTACTGAATCTGGGATCAGACTCGACAATCATAGAGCAGGATCAGAGTATTTCAGAACAGACCCCAGACGACGCTCAACCAGAAATGGAACAGGACTTAGATCAAACTCTACCATATATGATCCCTGACCAAGCAGATGAAGTCACAGATTTGCCATCAGACCCAGAGCCCAGTGATGACCCTGATTCAGATTTAGATTTTGACCCAGATTCAATTCGCTGAACGAGGGGGGTGGGGTCGTGAAATCAGACTCCCTTCTAGATTTCGTTGATTTTTATTTTATCTTCTTCTGCCATTATGCTGTTTGGGTGGATAATCATGTGGTTCCCATTCAGGCAGTTTTAGTGGTTTTGTATCTTTCATTGACCGTATCAATGCTCATGTGGTCCTCTCAAGTTAGTGATTTTATATTTATTGTACCTTTTTTCATTGACCGGATAAATGATCATGTGGTCCTCTTCGGTTAGTGATTCTTTATTGTATCTTTTTTCATTGACCGGATAAATGATCATGTAGTCCTCTCTGGTTAGTGATTTTATATCTATTGCACTTTTCTCATGGATCGGATAAATGATCATGTGGTCCTCTCCGGTTCGTGATGCTATATCTATTGTACTTTTCTCATGGATCGGATAAATGATCATGTGGTCCTCTCCGGTTCGTGATTCTATATCTTTTGTACTTTTCTCATGGATCGGATAATTGATCATGTGGTCCTCTCCGGTTCATGATTCTATATATATTGTATTTTTCTCATTGACCGTGTTTCCATATATCTATTGTACTGTTACAACTGCTGGATAGACAATCATGTGGTTACTGTTCAGTGGTTGTGTTACTTTATCAATATTGTATTTCTGTGGCTATTGGATAGACAATCATGTGGTTACTGTTCAATAGTTACTTTACTTCCTATTTTGCTGTATTTCTGCAGCTACTGTAGAAACAATTACATTGTTTTCCTATTTGCTGTATTTCTGCAGCTACTGTAGAAACAATTACATTGTTTTCCTATTTGCTGTATTTCTGCAGCTACTGTAGAGACAATTACATTGTCTCCCTATTTGCTGTATTTCTGCAACTACTGTAGAGACAGTTACATTGTCTCTGTTTGGTAATTACTTTACTGTCATATTTCATTGGCCATTTAGATGACCATGAGTTCTCTTCCTGGTCTGTGACTTTGTATATTTGTTATATATCTATATTGACTTGGTAGATAATCATGTGGTTTCTACCTATTATGTCAATAATTACCTATACTCACATATTACTTGTACTTGTTATATATCTGCATCGATTTGGTAGACAATCATGTGGTTGCTACCTGTTCGGTGCTCTATTATACAAGATATAGGTAATTGTTTTTTGACTAGATGGACGATCATGTCCCATCTGTTCAGACTCTATGAAAATATTGTCATATGCCAAGATGATCATATAGACTTGTATGGTCTTGGTTGGTTATCTTGGACTATATTGCTAATATTATGTACTTTTTACATTACACAGTCTATTGTGGTCGCATTCTGTGTAATATATGTGTATATTAATTACACATAAGAAAGGCCAACTTCTTTTAACGTAATGTTATAATAATAATGTTGCTAATAATGCAAGGTATAATAGCATTTAATATACTCATCTAAATAATATCCTAATATTCTGAAAAAACAACCCAAAACATATGGCATTAACTAATTTAATCTTCTTTCTTACAGGAAAACTAGACTCAAAATGCCAAAACGAAAATTTGACCCACAAACATGTGGAATTTGTTCAAAATCAGTCAATCATTTTAGGCGCCATGCTAACAGCTGTCATATACCGTGGTATATGAGCCCTGCTTTTGCATGTGCAAATTGTTTCACGGCATGGGACTCTTCTGAAATGAAACATTACCATGATGGTCATGCTAAAATTCAGGGAGAGTCTCAGACCGTAGCATGGTATTTGTTGGTGAATGGTTTCCTTCTATTCATCAGCAGGTGCTTAGGCTTATCTTCCTTGAACAGCCTGTTGACTTTTGTTGTGGCTGAACAATTGTTCCCCACATATGCCCCATTTCTTGATGAAGAGGAGTTCTTTCTCAAGGAATTAGCTGGGTTGGACGCTAAGATATCCCATAATGCAAATCCTCCTTCTTCTATTTCGGAATTACTCCGTCAAAGGGTTTTGATGAAACTTATTTGTAGGCTAAATGCGGGTGATAGAAACTCAGCCCGTATTTGGTTGAAATACTGCCAGCCTGATGGATCAAGTCCACCCAGAGGTCATTTTACATTAAAAATGAGTGTAATAGATGCTCATTTTCATTTAGATGAATTAATTGGTCATTCAAGGAAGTCTCTAAAACAATTAGAGTTAGCATCTAATCCTTCTGTTAATCTTGTTGTAGCAATTGCAAATTTTGTTAACCCTTCTAAATGGGGTCTTTTGCCAAAATTGGTGGGGGAGGACTCTAGGGTGAGATTCACACTAGGTGTTCATCCACATCTCTTATATAGAGATACAGTAGAAACAATGTTTCCGAGGTTGGTCCGAGAAATTGAGAAACGTCCTGGAGCAATTGCTGTTGGAGAAGTTGGGCTTGATTTTCCCACCGCCTGTCGCTGCTCTGCAGCTCATAATAGACAAGAGTGTGTGAAAGGTAAAATTCAGGCCCAGCGATTCTTCCTTGAAAAGGCTCTCAAATTAGCGGATTAACTGGCAAACCCTGTCGTCATTCACTGTAGGGACAGAGGTAATGGTTCAGCGGCTAAAGAGGTTCTCCAAATGTTCAAATCCTTAAAGTTGACTCATTTACCCATACATAGGCATTGTTTTATGGGAACCTCTGCAGAATTTGATTCTTGGAGTAGCAGTTTGCCAAATTGTTATTTTAGTTTCTCTGGGAAATCTACTAGTGACTCTAAAACCCGAGAAGCAATTCTTATGTGTAATCACCAAAGACTGCTGCTAGAAACTGACTCTCCCTATTTGCCTTTCCCTGGTGATAGATGGCATGGTCCTTGGAGGATAGGCGAAGTAGCAAAGGCAGCTTCCAATCTTATGGGAATGCCAGCTGAACAATTAATGAAACTTAGCAACTCCAATATTTGCAAGTTATACCAAATTAAATGGTAGTCATGGTTAAATCCCAACTATAGCTAATGAGCAATTCCTCTGTGCCAGCAAATGAAGTACAACATGAAGTTGGAGTATAATCATGTGGTTCACACAACTTCTGTAATCTATTTTCTAAGATTCGTTAGGATCTATTTTTCCAATATATTTTGTCATATAGCCATGTGGCTCAGTATAAATCAAGTATGTTGTTTGGAATCATATAATAACCTTGGCAGTTTTTATCCTGTCTTTTTCATCACATCTAACAATGCCAAAACGGTATAATCACGTGGTTCACTTTTTGGTATATTATAGAGAGTTTCTCTTTATATTGTGAGAGGGGGACAGGAATGAAATTAATGGATTTTCTAGTGGGAGACGATGCTATTTTGTTATACTTGGATTCTAACTCTGTTTCACTAACATACTAAACCTTTTTAACACAATAATATTAACCCCTTTAAAAACAAAGTGGAGGGGGGGGGGGTGATACGAGGCCGCATCGTGAGTCGAGTATTACTTCCGAGGGCCAAGCTACTATTGGCCGAATTGCCACCATGACCACGTGACTGGAGCGAGGGTATAAAAGCACCGGCTCCAGATCACTGTGCCCTCTTCACGCTCGGATCTACTCTGCACTGCACAAAAGGGTTACCTATACCTGAAAGGTGAATCTTTCGCATTGCAGCTCATATATATTTATATTCATGCATTCATTGTATTTATATGCTCCATAATACTCTCGGCTTCAGAAATAAATATTTATCGAGTAAAGGGTTACATCATTTTTATAAATTTGAATCAAACAGACATTGTAGCAAAATTTAATAGTCCAGACTCCCCCTGGAGGGCTTTTATTTAACCCTTTCCACGTTCTGTATATTGGCCAAATTTTAATACCTACTGAATATTCATTAGCAAAATAGTCATAATGAAATATGGAAGGTGGAACATTTTAGACATTTTAGAAAGCAAAGAAACATATCAAATTCTATTAGCAAACAGAATAGATCCTGATCAGACGACTCCTCCAGGAGCCGTCTGATCTGGGTCTACTCTGTTTGAAAATACGTGAAAACACGTTTATATGAGGGAAAGGGTTAACTAGTTCTATGTTCTATTTGGCTAGGTTTTTGTGTTTACACATTCCCTCCTAGTGATGCATTTTGGCGTCTCTGCAAAAGTCACATCTAGAAACCATTGTGATAAATAGAGCATTTGCTCCTATCACAATGGTTTCAAACCTACACAATTCTAAAGGTTTACTTTTCTCTAGTCATTGCTACTTTTGGGTAGATAGTTTCAAAGAGGTTGGGTCTAAATATAGTCTACGAGCAAATGAGTTAAACAATGATTAGCCCTCGCATGCAAGGCAAGCATGCATTGACATATGCTAATAGTGTCGGCCTATATCAGAGGACTCATAGAGAAGCCCTTTGATCAGGGTCTGCATTGCTTGTAATTCAAGCAAGTTTAAGTCTCAATACTGAATAAACTCTACAGATAAACACTGATGCAGAGCTGCAGATAAGATGACCAAATCTAAACATTTTCCAGAATGATTTCAACTCGAAGAGACAATTCTAAACAGTGGTCACAACATAGAGTTTGATGGAGAAATGACTATTTTAGTGTTTGAGTATGCCCCTTTATCTGTTGCTCTGCTGATGGGCTATTCTTCTCTCTGATAATTCAGCACTGAATGGGTTAACCCTTTCCTTCATATCAACACATTTTCACCCATTTGCAACAGAGTAGACAAAAAGATGGCTCCTATAGGAGCTGTCTGATCAGGGTCTGTGCTTGGTTTGCTTCTGATACGATATAAAGTAAAGTACCGGTGCCTAGTTATAGTCTACTTTCAGTCCAAAGGACTGCTCAAACGACTGTACATTTACTCCCCTGTTCATCGAGTCAATTGCCTACAATATTGATCACTGCTAACATGACACAATCATGCAGCCGCAGTATCGGATAATGACCCTCACAGGTACCCATTTTAGCCCCTGGGTGGAAAGGAGGTGCGGGTGGGAGACATTGAAAAGTGTTTCTGAAATTTCTGGGAGGGACAGGGATTTGAACTCGGGACCTCCAGATTGGTAGTCAAGCATGTTACCACTAGGCTGTTGACCACCTCACACCACAAATAATATAGATCTGTTCTACAATTTTGTCAAAAGCAAAACATTTCATTGAAAAATTACATTATAAAAATTCAGCTAATTATAAATAGTCCTGATGTCATTATTTCTAACATAAATATTGATCTAGGAACGGGCAAAGGTACAGATCCAGATGAAGTAACACTGGTAAACCAGTATTTTGACTATTAAAATGGTTTAAAACTTTGTTTTGGTTTTAAAAAGAAATGGCGGATACTGTATTTATAGAACAAAATAATGCACCATTATTTCTGATCAGGGTATGCTCTGTTTGCTTACGAAATAATATAGATTTTATCCTCCAGTTTCTGCTTTGGAAAAAAATCCATGTGTTAATCCTTCGCTTGCTGAAATTTAAAATACATTTCTCCTTCTTTACCCATGCCCTGTTGTATAATGACATATATCGTCACTGTGTACAAGTATTTCGCTGTGCAATCACTGCTGCGGAGTGCACTGGTTGCAAATCAATTTGTAAATAGTGCAGACCCTGATGAGACAGCTCCTGCAGGAGCTGTCTCATCTGGGTCTTCACTATTTACAGGTAGGTATATGACGTGAATAGCCAGCGAAGGGTTAATATGCCATTGTAAAAAATAATCTAATTACTATTCATGATGTTAAAATTTCTTTCTTAAATATCCATTTAGTAAAGGGTTAATATGTATTGTTAATACAATATACAGATACCTATATAAAATGAATAAATGAAATTATTTTCAAGATTAACTTCTTTTTTCTCAACCAAACCCTATCTTGTGACCACTCTTTATAATTGTCTCTTCGAGATGATTCTAAAGGCTGAGAACATTACATGTATATAGTTTTTGCTGGAAAAATCTATTGCTCTGAGTAAAATCAACTGACTTTTGCCACAGGAAAATGTGTTTTGAGTTTTGCAAACAGTAGAGATCAGATTTCATGCAATGACTCAGCATTTGATCACTTAAACTTTTACCCAACAACACAAGTTGCGGTATATGGGACTTTACAATTCCAACAGATACTACCTTGCATTACGCAGATACTTAGTGACGAACCTCTGCTGCGACATTGACAATGAAGATTCTAGCCAAGGTTGTGTGCTTTACAACCACCAGGTTACAACTAACAATTATGGTGTGAAATTATATGCATTTGTATTTTTTTCTGAAACATGACAGAGTTTGGATAGGAGTGGTCACAAATTGCAATAACATTGTTGTGACCTTGACCTGGGAAATTGGCCAATGTCATTTGTGAGACAAATCTTATATTTCTAGGAAATCATTTGATTGAAAATCATTGAAGGCACTTTGATTATGTTGCTGAAACATAATTGAGGTATATTCATATCAACCTCTAGGATGACCTTGATCGGAAACTATTTCTCTAGTAGTATACAAATATTTGCTTCCCAGCATCCCCAATTTTTTAAAAACACAATTACAATCAGAATTCAGTCAGTTGCATTTGCAACAGTTTATCAAAAATATTACCTTGTCTCCATTACAATGCCAAATTTCAGTTAATATTTCACTAAAATCAGTTCTAAAGCATTTGGGGGGGGGAAATCTGTAACAACCAGTAAAGCTGGAAATCACTTTATTGCATCACTGCAAAATAATAACAACATAGCATTCTTTTTTATACAAAAACTGATGTCTCCCCAGCGCATGGACAAAAAAAATCCAAAGTCCCATATTTACTCTGCAGAAAATCATCAAACTTGAAAAGGAATAAACTATGCACAACTAGGCATGGCGCTGATCAATCCAATGAGCTTTCATGAAAATTTAACTAAAGACTTTGGGGAAACCTGGGGACAAAACTTTCCATGTAAAAATTTCAAAGACCCATAACTCTGCAGAAATTTAAACCATCAAACCAGAACAGGAATAAGACATGCACAACTGGGCATGAGGCTTATCAATTCTATGAAATTTAATGGATATCCAATTAAAGGTTTTGGAGAAACCCTAAAGACAAAATTTCCATGTACAAATTTCAAAGTTCCATAACTCTGCAGACAATCAGGGGCAATAACTTTAGAGTTATGGAACTTGTGCATAACACTCCCTTATATCATACTCTTTCCATAAATGGAATGTCATTCCAATAGCATCAGTAGAACAGAAGTTATTGATTGGACAAAAAAGCACCAACGGTAAAGTCATTAATGTATTAAAAATATTAAAGTCAGAGTTATGGCCCTTATACATGACACTTCCTTTTCATCATGCTCTTTCCTTGTATGAAGTTTCAATCAAATAAAGGAGTTATTGTCCGGACAAGAATATGTGAATAATTGACCTTGAATTGTGACCATGACCTTAAATTGTGACCTTGACATTTGACTCACGTGTCTGCATCCTGCTTTCTGCACATCGGCTTGTTAAGGAGAACATTTGTGCCAGAGCATTTTGGAATACTTCAAAGAGTTATACGGGCGTGGAGCAGAGAGACATGAAAATTAAGGCTAAAAACATTTGACGTTGAATTGTGACCATAATCTTTGAAGAATGGAGAACATTTGTGCCACAACATTTTGAAATGCTTCCAATGGTTTAAGAGATATTGAGCGGACAGGAAGTGTGTCGCTAAAAACATTTGACCTGGAATTGTGACCTTGACCTTTGACACATGTGCTTGAATCGAACGCTCTGCACATCGTCTTGTTGAGTCGAACATTTGTGCCAAAGCATTCTGAAATCCTTCCATATTTGTGAGAGAGATATTGAGCGGACATGATGATGAGTGTGACAGACAGACGGATGGACAGACGGACAACTGGACCAAAAACAATGACAATTTCAGTCAACCAAACAGGTACACTGCGTATAATAATTAATAGTCTGTATACATTTCATGCTATTTACATGTGTAGTAAACCCCCTCTAAACAGGATTTCTAGTATTTTAGATACTTTCAGACAGACTGGCTGCTTAATTAATGCAAGGTGAGTCATGCAGAAAGCTCCTGCATTAAGCTACTGCTTGTCTCCAAGACAGGAATTTATACTAAAGTTAACAGCCAGTTTAGAGGAGTTTTACTCTAGTTCTAAGCACTGAAGTACCATTTATGACATGCCATAACCCTTTCCTCCATGAATATTCATTTGAGAAATAATTAGATCTACCACTAAAGGTAATGAATACCCCCACTAGCACATTTGACACAGAGATGGGGGTTATAGAAATAAAGCTCCCGATCGCTAAATTCTCATTTATTCAATTATGAAAAGGGAGACCATTCATTCATGCACGAAGCGAAAATCAATGTTGTGTAAAAAAATTTAAACTTGATCTGTAACTCTCATTATTATAAAGCTGCATACCAAATATCACATCAATATCTGCAAGGGTTAGAAAAAAAGTCCGGAAAACCTGAATTTCCGGAAAATTTCTAAGTAAAATCACTGTATTTACCTGAAAATTCAATGAAGGGTAACCAAATTCAAACTTGATCTGTAACTCATTATAATAAAGCCACATACCAAATAATCACATCAATATCTGTAAAGGTTTAGAAAAAAAACTCCGGAAAACTCAGATTTTGAGAAAATAACAAAGGGCAATAATTCCAAAAATACTGAAAACAGAGTTATGGACCTTGTGTACTGCACTTGCGGTCAATGTGATCTATCTGTATATGAAGTTTGAAGTCAATAGCTTTTATACTTTCGAAGTTATGATCCGGACAAGCCGGACGGACGAACCGATGGACGAACAACTGGACGGACATGGTGACTCCAGTATACCCCCCACAAACGAAGTTATAATGATGTCATGAATGTGAACTAAAAAACTGACTCAGTCAGAGAGGGCCCCTGCAGATGATCTTTTGTTGAATATGACATTTTTGATGAATCAAGGGCAGATAACTCTTGACATGGTGATCTCATTCAACCCAAAAACTATAGGTGTCTTTCTCTAGTAATACTAAGCATATGCCCTTAATATGAAACCAATATGTGAAGTACTGTTTGAGATATCGCATCACATCACATCAAAAGTGTTGTCAAAAGTTGATGGCATCTTTGATGAATCAAGGGCAGATAACTCTAGACATAGTGATCTGATTCAACCCAAAACAATAGATCTGATGTCTTCCTCTTATTATAGTAAGCATATGCCCTTAATATGAAACCAATATGTGAAGTACTATTTGAGTTATTGCATCACATCAAAATTGTTGACGGACAGACGGATGGACGGACGAACAGACAGACAGACAGAAAATGCGATTCCTATAGGGCTCCTGCATTTTCAATGCAGGACCCTAATTAGTTAAAATAGCACACATAGGTTCTTTGGTCATAGCAGAAACTGTAGTCATATCAATATTGTTTCATAAGCAAACAGAGCAGACCCTGATCAGACAGCTCCTATAGGAGCCATCTGACCTGGGTCTACTCTGTTTGCAAAGGTGTAGAAAGGGGTATTTATGGATTAAAGAGTTAAACCATCATGCGATACTTGACCAAGTATGAATATTAATCAGATCAATTCTTGTGTTAAACATATAAAATAAAAATAATAATGATAATTATTGCCATGGTTATAATTAAACTGTACATAATCAGATTTATAACATATAAACAAACACAGAGGAGCTGTCTGATCTGAATCTTATCTATATTTGCAAGTAATGATATGCCCTGGTATTTTCCCCATGGTTTTGCACTGACTCGGTATTTGGAGTAATAGCATAACGAGAGAAGTCAAACAGTAACTTTGCAACTTTGTATAACATCTTACCCGAGTTACATTTTATAATTGTCAGTATAATGCCTTGCTGTTTCTTTTATATTATTGCTGTTGCAGCACACCAGAGCAAGTTTACATATTAATGAATCTCTAGTACAATTCATGCAATCTGTTTGTTACGCTGGCTGCTTGATCCAGTTCCTGCAGATCCATGGACGAATAGACATTTATCTACTCTAAGTACATGTAGATATTATTCATTGTTGTCTCTACATGTATTTGTTAAACAACAGGGAACTGGGTTGTAAATCCATGTTTTATCACAGTTTTGATGATCTGAGTCAACAGAACGAGTTATCATCGAGCAGCATTAATCCAGCATCATTTTGTTTATGGCAGCCATCTTATCTAAATGCATTATGGGATTGTTGCTATAGACGCTTAAATTATACATAAATACTGCAGAAGTTGATAAAGAAGAGATAATTATGTCTTCCTTCTATAATTTTACATTGGTTAGTATACAATGTGCCTTAAATATGTTTTGATATATTTTCTCGAACAGAGTATAGGTTTGATAGGTCTTGGCTAACGTCCAATAGTTTTGGCGATTTTTGGTTGATTTCCTTGGGCGGTGACGTCACGTCACCCTTAGCCTGGGCGGATCGCCCAATATTTCGCCCATCACCCATAGATCTCACCCCCAAACTTTCACCCACCCCTGTTTTCCTATATAAACCCTCGAGATCAGATTCTCGAGGTCAGTCAGTTTAGAATTAATATCAGAGAAGCCATCCTCTGTCAAAGTCGATAACCAAACAACATGAATACTTTCGATGTAAGGAAGCAGTAAACAATCAAGATCCTTACCTAAATTTATCCAAATTATATTGGAGCTGACCAGTTAGACTGATAATTTTGGGAATAACTTTATCTACGAATTTATAATATTACATAGATCGATTGATGCCTGGAACTCATGATGCCACTCGATGAATCGCGGACGAGAGAATTGTAGTCGTTTCGCCGCTTTCAGCGTATAATAATACTCTCGTACTGTTGGCCAGATAATTTAGTTATTATGCTGTAGATTTACATCATTCATTAAAGAATCTACATAAAGACAATCAACTGATGAATACTGTGTTGTGTTGTTATTCAATCTAGTTACCTTCTGTAAACTTAGAAGCGCTAAGCGAGTAATTACCGTAATGAACCATGCTACCAACATGAAGCGATAAAGAGCACAGCTACCGATAAGAACCGTAACAGTAAATGCGTAAAATGGCAGTATTATCTTGTAACGGGTTCTCTCGCTGCCAAACTTTGTCATCTGCAAATTTCCCGTCTGCTACAAATTTTTATTTTTTATATTTCTTCATTTTTGTTTCAAAAACCATTGTCACAGCAGCAAACAGTTTGGATCTTGATGAGACACCGATTTACTTGGTAATCACAGTTGTGAGTCTCAACTTGCGACATTGGCAGTGAAATTTAATTCCATTTTAATGTCATCCTACTGTTGCAGCTTGTGCAAGGTAACTCTATGTTCACAAACAGATTCACTGGGCAAGTTTAACCCTTTACCATAAATATGCTTTCCACGTCTGCAAATAGTGTACACATTGACCAGATGTCTCCTGTGTGATCATGGTCGATTCTGTTTGCTTAACCCATTCCCTCATAGGCTATTTTAGACGCAACCTCTTTGATGTCCCAAAAAGAGCATAAACTAGAAAAAAGGAGTTTTTTTAGAATTTTGTAGTTCGAAATCAAGGTGATAAATAGTCACTTTTACAGAGGGGTAGAAAGGCGTATTTATGGAGGAAAGGATTAAGATATAACAGACATTGTTCTACAGTTTCTGCCATGGCCAAAAATACCATGGTAAAATGGTTCATTTAATGTATGTTCCATAAAAAAAAATATTTGCTAGGAGATTATGAACGACAAACAGTGCAGACCTAATTCATAGGACTCCTCTAAGAACCTTCTGATCTAGGTTTATACTGTTGCAAACCGGATTGGACTCCTTCCATGCATTCTAAAAATGACACATCCTGACCACAATTATTTTTATGGCTTGTTAAAGACCTGTTAATTAAGTTACTGTAGTCTTTTTCATCTCTGTATATCAATAAAGCACAGGAACAGAAGACATATAAGAAAACAATATTTGCAAGATTATAAAACTGCTGAGTTTTGATTGTGAGTTCATTCTAAAGTATCTGAAGAATGAATTCAGGTTTGTGCAATAAGTTTTATAACCTAAAAGCCAGGATGGATTTTAGTCAGTTTTGATTCCTGAGATATATCATAATTATGTTGATACAACTCATGAGTACAAGACGAAATAACCAAATCTACTCCCAAAAGGTAGATTTGCAATGCACTTTCACCACAATGTCATAAATTTCATCTCAATTGCTCAAAATTTCAAACAATACACAATTAAAATTGAATAAAACTTCAATCAATTTAATTATATAATCATCATCATTGGTGTTTTGATTAACGTGCAGGTGCAGGAATATATAATAGCAAACTAAAAATGCTTAAATGCTCAAACTTTTCCTGTGATCAGGCAGATCATTACAAATACATGTAAATATCCACTTTCACTATTTCAAGAAATTGAATTTTTTTCAGTGATATTGTCGACAGCTGTAGAGTTCTGCGAGATGATTCTAAAAAGTGGTTACAACATAGTGTTTGGTGGAGAAAATGACGATTTTAGTATTTGAATACTCACAATATCTGTTGCTATGCACCATCTTTCAAATTTTGTGACAACTGGAAACAAATATTTAAACCTATACCTATAACTCTAGACTGAAATATGCAACCTTGCAGACCTTGGAAAAAATGCCACTAACTAACAGCAATAAAATTATGTCGTCTATTTACATTTCACACAGTGTAGATCCATACCATGAGTTTCAAAAAGGAGCCTTATTGTTTTGAATATACCCTAAATATAGTACAAACACACTATTAAAGCACTAAAAATATGTCGTCAACATTACATACAGTGTAGATCCAGATCTTGAGGTTCTCATTTGGAGCTACACTGTTTGTCTTTTTGATGAACATATTACAAAAACAATATTAAAGCAATTATCATTTACCCCCCATAAAAAATTATGTCGTCTATTTATATTGCACTCAGTGTAGATCCAGATCATGAGGTTCGCAATGGACTCGAATGGGTTGGATCTACAATGTTTGTCTATTTGATGAACATATCCTAAATATAGTACAAACACACTATTAAAGCACTTATCAGTTATCACCCATAACAAATTATGTCGTCTATTTATATTGCACTCAGTGTAGATCCAGATCTTCAGGTTCTCAATTGACCCTAATTGCCTGGATTTACACTGTTTGTCTATTTGATGGACATATCCTAAATAATGTACAAACACAATAACAGCACTTATCACCCATAAAAATTATGTTGCATTGCACGCAGTGTAGATCCAGACCATGACATTAAACATGGAGCCATATGGTTTGGAGCTACACTGTTTGTCTTTTTGATGAACATATCCTAAATATGTCACAAAAACACAATTAAAGCAATTATCATTTATCACCCATAAAAAATTATGTCGTCTACTTATATTGCACACAGTGTAGATTCAGATCATGAGGTTCGCAACGGACTGTAATGGTTTGGGTCTACAATGTTTGTCTATTTGATGAACCTATCCTAAATATATTATAAAAACACTATTAAAGCACTTATCATTTATCACCCATAAAAAAATATGTCGTCTATGTATATTGCACTCAGTGTAGATCCAGATCATGAGGTTCGCAATGGACTCTAATGGATTAAATACACTGTTTGCAAATGCCAGTGCTCTACTAGCATTAAGGGTTTAATATCCAATTAATTAAAGGTTTAAATGAAGTATATTACCTTCTTTAACTCTTTGCCTGCTAGCAATGAAATTTGAAGACCGTTGATGACCCTTGCAAACAGTTTGGATCCAGATGAGACCCAATAAAAGTAGGGCCTCATCTAATACCCACTCAACTAGGCCTGAACTGGGTCTTCACTAAATAAGACTATAAAAGAACCCCAAATGGTTTTTTTGAAAAGGTGACAGACAGTCATGGAGGATAAAAATGCTAATGACAAGTGGCTGCCTAACACAGGTTGACTGTCTGTATTATAACATCAAGATTTTGTTTTAGAAAAAAAAGTTAAAAAAAATTAAAAAAAAGAGTGGCATTTTTTCCAGTGGCATTTTTTCCAAATCAGGGTGGCATTTTTACCAGTGGCATTTTTCCGGTGGCATTTTTACCGGTGGCATTTTTTCCAGTGGCATTTTTACCTACATTCCAAATGTTATATGAGTATATGTATATGTACAAGTTTTAACCAATTCCCTCATATTGACATCTTTTGATGCTTCAGTAAAAGTCACTTTTTCAAGCTACATATATTCTGATAAACAGAGTACTGACATAGTTAACATATGGCCAACCTGTACACTTGCAGTACATAAGACTCTCTGGAGACAGAAGTCCCTGCAGCAATAGCAATCGTCTTCTGGTGGTAGATAAAGTGTTACCTCAATTTACCGCAATTTTCAGAGTGCCAGCTAATACTGGTAACAGCCCATATGGTCTGTTAGCATTTGGAATATAATTCCCTATGTTAATATGCCCAGAGCTCAAGCTAACGCTCTTCATCAAGGAGAAGTTTTGGTCCTGATTTTGTCCCTGTGTGTGAGTGGGTTTTACATTCAACCAACAGTATTTCAGTTATTTGCAGATGGCACCTGCTTGAGACAAGTTATAGTGCTGCCTCACTGGAATGCCCCTGCTGCGGGCACACGGGAAGGGCACCCCACCCAGTCACATTATCCTGACACCGGGCCGACCAGTCCTAGAACTGCCCTTTTAATGTCTAGCGTAGACAGGCGAGCAACTAGTACCAACTTTTAACGACTTTTGGTCTGTCTCGGCCGGATATCGAACCCACGACCTTCTGTTCCACAGGCGGACGCTCTACCACTGAGTCACACGGCAGGTTGTCCCTGTGTGATTCATGTATTTAAACTTCTCGCTAAGCTCTAAACAAGGAGAACTTAGCTGAGTTGGGAATTATTCCTATTATTATGTAATGTCATTATTTCTTACATGTATATTCATACAGTAAAGGGTCCTAAAATTTAGAGTAAACACAGAACGAATTTTGATTTTCTCTATTGGTCACAATCAGGTATCAGTGATTCTGGATGCCTACTGGTGAGCGTGATAGCTGATAAAAACTGATAAAGTCAACGTTGTGAAAGCCGATATAAAGCCGACCTGTGCGCTTGCAGTACATAAGACTCACTGGAGATAGAAGGTTATTTAGCAAAAGCTTACTGCCGTCTTCTTCAAGCAAGACAACAAAGCCATTATTATACCCACTCCATGTGCACACACCAGCAGTGCCATGTTGATCCAGAACATCTAGACATAAAAGATCATCATGTAAATTATCCTGCATGTTGTCATACTTTACGGTCACGCTTCCGTCCAAAGAAACGCATTTGACACACCAGTCTCCATTATCTAAGTTCTCTAACACAAACACTGTTCCGTCAGGACCAAGGGCGAGACCTTGTAGATTTACAAACAGCTCTTTCCCAAATTTATCTTGAAACAGCTTTTTCTCACATTTCCTATTCAAACTAAGGATTTCTAACCGTGCTGGTTTCTCAGCAAATGACACTATCAGCTTATCTTCACACAATACAATGTTTCTGCAACACCCACCCAGTGAAATTTTTTTCTCCACCATCAGGGTATCAGTTTTTGTCACCCTTACAAATATGATGATCTTATCATCAGGCAGTGTTACCACAATTTTCTGAGGGCTTATACTGGCAACAGTCCATGGGCCTGATTGAAGGGAAAGGTCGGACACAACGGTCTTTGAATCCAGGTTAATGAGTTTGAGTTTATTGTGTCTTCTGACTGCGACCACTAATTTATCATCTGACACTATGACAGAACTTGTGATGTTGCACCCAAGGTCTGAACTATCACATTTAGATTTAACTGTAATGTCATCTAAATGTTTTGCTGTCAGTTCTTGCTCTCTCTCCACCACTTCTGTATGAACACCATTCATTTTGTCATGGCTTTCTGTGTTCTTTGCTTGGCTTCCTGTGTTCGTTGCTTTCAGTGCACGTGGTGGTAGAGGGAGAGGGTTTTTTCTTCGTAAAGCTTAGGTTTAGTTGCCCTATTTACTGGAGGACCAGGATTTCGTTGCAAGTAATTTTCATATGGAACATCATGATAAATTTTGATGTTTGACATTTCTTTTCCATCAAAAATAACAGTTACTTTTCCCAGCAGGTTTGGTTTGTCAACACTCTGCTGTACTAAGGAGTTAGACTTCACGTGGTAGGCACTCACTGTGTTTCCAGAGTTTGCCTCGTCCAGGCTCTTGCCCCATGTCTGTATTCTACCATTGACTTTTTTCATCATAATAAAAAGCTGGGTGAACTGTTTATCATTTTGAAGGCTCTGCAAGTTGGATGCTGATTTCTCAATCTCACTGAGAACCTGATTACACTTGTCCCCCATATCTTTCAGTCTACTAAGGTCGGCAGCTTTCAGTGTTTCTACTTCTTTTTTGATGGATTCTTCAAACATTTTCACTGCATCCCTGATTTCCTTGCAGATCTGCTGTGCAGCATTATTCACATCTTTTGATATTTGTTCTGCATTGTTTATATTAAACTTAGATAGTTTAAGAACATTGTGTGACTTGGATTTCAAATAATCCAGATCTTTCTGAAGCTCATTTTGTTCTTTACTGTCCAGAATGTCCTCTACAGCATCAGGAATAAGTTCTACATCTTCACAGAGTCTATGATCAAGTGTAATACAAACATGACACCCTACACATGTATGAGTTCTGCAGTAATACTTGACAAATTCATTCGGATGGTGATCACATTTCTCTACACAGGATTTATCTTCTACATCAGAGTTTAACAGCAACTTTGGTTTGATCTTTGGCATGTCCCCATTTTTCAAAATAGCATGGGTCTTTGAAGCTCTATTTCTCTTGTGGGCTGTGATACAATCCGAGCACAAATAGTCCACACATGAAGTACAAAAGCCTTCTGCTTTGTATTTACCATGTTCAAAGCAAAGATCACAAAATATGTCCCGAACACTGTCAGCTCCAACACATTCATGGCCTCTTTCTGCCATATCCAATTTATAAAACACAAAATATTTGACTTTGGTGTATGCTATCGAACTTTGAAGGAACAATAATACAGTTTTCAGTCATGCATTTCTATATATTGGCATACTCACAACAATTTGTGATGCCTAGAGATAATCATACACGTAAGGGATTAGTCCAGTAGTCTTACAGGGTAACGCTTCACTGCTGTCCTGTAATATTCATTTGAAAATGAATGTACAAGCAATATTCATTTGAAAATGAATATACAAGTAAACATATAGGAATGGTCATTGTGTGTGTTTAATTTAAGGGAGGAAAATCTATTTTGAAAAATTAAGCAGACTGGTTTTTTGCACAAAACAATAAGGAATGAAATTCTATTTGTTTCAGGATACAGCAGAACCGGTCTTAAGTGGCTACCAAAAAGAGGTCTAATTATGGGTCTGTAAGGCAGGTGGTAGCTTAAATAACCCTTTCATTTTTCTATGTTTATTTCAAATTTCAATACCTACTGAATATCCGTGGACAAAATAGTTAAAATGAAATATGGAAGGAAGTACAATGTGGCTATTTCAGAAATATGTTGATGTTATGTCGACATTTCTTGTTAAGAAGTAGTTTGAGATGCATTTATCATATTTATATTTGGTATAAAGCTAATGCTATACCAGTTATAGCTTAAGTTTGAATCTCAGTGGGGTTGAATAATTGTTGTGGGATTTATGACCCTTGAACTTCAAATCTTTCATGAAATTTTCAATTGTCCAGACTCTTTGGAAGTGGCTCGAGACATTAACTTCATGTTTGGCAGAAGAAATCTCAATTTAGATGAGTTACAGCTTATATTCGAATTTCAGTCTGGTTTATGAATTTTGGTCAGAGTTGTGGTCCTTGAACTTGATCTTTTACAAATAGGTACCAAGGTCTTCAACTTGGAGTTGACATTTCACAAAAACAAATGCTTGACCTTGTTAGATAATTTTTTCTGGCAGCAGCCATAACTCTTCTATGAGTTTTAAAAATAATTCCCCTCTTTGGTTAATAGAAAAGTACTAAGTCAAGCAGGCAAAGCCACATGCAAGACGCAACCACCACCAAAACACCGATAGACAGCATGTCACACACACACACACACACACAACCACACACCCAAACGCACACGCACACACACATATGAAATGAACACAGAAAACACCAAAGGACACACAAGAAACAGGGACAAACGTTCCACAACATGAACAAACCACAAGCACAAAGACGCAAGGCAAACAAAAGGAAGGGTGACAAAGAGAGTACCGCCTTGGCACGGTCAGCAGCAAAACACCACTGGGGGTTTAAACCGGTTTACGGACGTCCTAACCTCACACTTCTCTCAAAGTCACCCTAGCTTTACAAATATTGTAAATAAAGGTATCCCCGCTGGACTTACCCACAACATAGACGACGGTGAACACAGGACAACATGTAAAACATAGCATAATAACTGTGACAATCCGTCAAATATGTACTCAATGGCTTTGCTGAAGTCAGAGCACCTGCAGGTAAGCCGTTAAGGGCACGACAGGGAAAAAATAATACATGAGTCTGGTAAGCTCCTCCTGTATCCAAGTTTAGGAGTATACCATCATAGAGTACTACCCTCGGCCTGTCATCGCGCAAGCAAAGAGGGAAGCGTAGCTACCGACTGTAAAAGGATCGATAACCAAACATGCAGTGTGTTGCAATATAATAGGATCATAACCTTTCTTTTTAAATGTTTTAATGCGTTTTATAAACAAATCGTGAAAATGGATATGACCCCGAATTTTCCTAAGTTTGTAGATAACATCCCCATAAAATTCTGGTTGAGAAATGCCTTGTCGCAGTAACGTCCGTAGATTGCAATTATATTTACTAATGAGAGGTAAATTTCGATAATAAAATTTAGAAAAGGTTTTCCGAAGTTTGTGATGCCTGTAACCTTGCTTAAGAAGTTTATCAGTTATAACTAAATTACGACTGCTAAAATCTTCAAGCAGAGAACAGGCTCGGGCAAACCGAATAAGTTGAGAAATATAAACACCATAAGATGTAGAACGTGGCACATCCCCATCTAGAAAAGGATAATTAACAATTTTAAAATTAAAATCTTCTCTGTTATCGTATACTTTGGACGAAACTTTATCATTTGTAATTGAAAGATTCAAATCTAAAAATGAAGCATTAATGTCAGATTGATTAGCTTTGTTTAAAGACAGTTCTTTTGGGTAGATTGAAGAAACCATAGTATCAAAATAAGGATTATCTAAATTCAAAATATCGTCTAAATACCTTGAAGTTTTATTAAAAGCACTAATAATATCGGTCTGTGTATCAGGTTTTAAGCTAAGCATAAAATCCCTCTCGTAGCAATACAAAAACAAATCTGCAACAAGAGGGGCACAATTTGTACCCATGGGTATACCAACAACATGACGATATATGGTATCTCCATAACGCACAAATATATGATCTAAAAGAAAGGTAAGAGATCTACAAACATCAAGGCAAGTCCACATTGTGTAATGTTCAACTTCTGAATTCGAAAAGAATGAACGTTGAACATTACAAGCAATGAACATTTTGTTTTCTCTGGCAAAGGTTTTTTCTATTAATTTAATAAGTCTATCCTTTATAAGATGATGAGGTAGAGTAGTATAGAGTGTAGAAAAATCATAAGAGCTCAGTAAAGAAATGTTATACTGTTCATTTTCAAGTTTTGTTAAAACATCATTTGAATTTTTTATGGACCAAAAAACATTAATACCAGAATTTTCATATATTTTATCACAGTAGCGTTTAACATGTTCTTTGATCGTAGTAAGACAAGTTGCTTTTAAACATTCTGAAAGGGGGTGATCCCCGAGAGCAAAAATTGCAACACAAAAAGTGAAAATTGCAGACTCGGTTTTATTGAGTCTGTTCATGAACAGTTATTAAAAGTGCAGAACTGCTCACGCCCCCTAGCACCGGCTTAAGCGGTATTCAGTTTTCAGAACAAGAAGTACTGAAATTGATGATCTCGAAGGATCAGAAGGTATAACAACACCAACAATAAGGGATAGTGTCATGAAACTTATTACTCATAATCATGTTGGTAATCTTGATTTAATATCATATGTCACGAGTGATATGTTTGATTCAATAAGTATAATTTGGGTCTGCTCTATTTGCCAATAGAATTTGATAGAACCTTCTTTCCTTTCTGAAATAGCCACATTGTACTTCCTTCCATATTTCATTTTAACTATTTTGTCCACGGATATTCAGTAGGTATTGAAATTTGAATAAACATAGAACAGTGAATGGGTTATTTAAGCTACTACCTACCTTACAGATCCATAATTAGACCTCTTTTGGTAGCCACTTAAGACCGGTTCTGCTGTATCCTAAAACAAATAGGATTTCATTCCTTATTGTTTTGTGCAAAACAACAGTCTGCTTAATTTTTCAAAATAAATTTGCAGTCAGCTTAATTTTTCAAAATAAATTTTCCTCCCTTAAATTAAACACACACAA
>OY755238.1:95823907-95913329 GCA_963576725.1 Azorinus chamasolen | reverse complement strand
TATAGGAAAATCTTTGAAAATCTTCTTCTCCTAAACTGTGAGGCCTAGACCTTTGATATTTGATATGAAGCATCATCTAATGATTTTCTACCAAGATTGTTCAAATTGTGACCCCAGGGCCAAAAGTGGCCCCGCCCCGGGCTTATCAGTTTTTCATAGGAAAATATTTAAAAATCTTCTAAACTGAAAGGCCTAGACCTTTGAAATTTGGTATGTAGTATCATCTAATGGTTTTCTACCAAGATTATTCAAATTAAAATTCTCCTTCTGTGAAATTGTAAGGCCCAGAACTTTGAAATTTATATGAAACATCATCTAATGTTCCTTTATTTAGATTGTTCAAATTTAAACTCCAGGCCTAAAATTATGGCCCTTGGTTTCATATTGGCCCCCAATCTGTATCTGACTTATTTTTACATAGAAATACAGTGTATGCATAAGTCTATAGTAACCAGGTGAGCGGTTTAGGGCCATCATGGCCCTCTTGTTACAATGAGTCGCCAAAGTGACAACCTCTCTAGAACACAGGTTGCAGGGTTTTCCTTGACCCCTTCAAAAAGACCAATATTAGGGTCCCCTTGACCCGCTCTCTATATAGTCAAGAACAGACTCTCTTAATTTTGAGGGTCATTTGTAAAATTTAAGGGACATTTCAATAGAAAAAGGGGTCAGGGAAAACCCTGGGTTGACTCTGGCGTTCGAAATAGAAATACGCTATAATTCAAGTTGAATTACCGTATAACTGGTATATCTGATAGCATGAATGGATATTGTGCATTCACAATTTTTAAATAATCCTCTAAAAATCTCTACAAGCTTGATATTGATATCGGTGAAAGTCACTACTTTCGGTTTTAAACCGAAAGTAAATACTAACAAACCGAAAGTAGTGACTTTCACCGATATCATTATCAAGCTTGTAGAGAGTTTTAGAAGATTATTATTTGAAAAATTGTGAATGAACCAATCGATTTTTTAGCAGATTTCAGAGGTGACATTTTTAGCCCAATCTTCATGAAACATTATCAGAATGATTGTTTTGATAAAATCTCTGACGAGTTTGAAAGTGGGTCACATGGGGTCAAAAACTAGGGCACTAGGTCAAACAGTAGGAAAACCTTGTGAACACTCTAGTGGTCACATTTTTTGTCAATCTTCATTAATTTAGTCAGAATGATTGTCTTGATAAAATCTCAGACATGTTTGAAAGTGGGTCAAGTGAGGTCAATAACTAGGTCAATAGGTCAAATAGTAGGAAAACCTTGTGAACACTCTAGAGGTCACATTTTTAGCCGAATCTTCATGAATCTTTATCAGAATGATTTTTTTTGTAATATCTGGGAAGAGTTTGATAGTGGGTCATGTGGGGTCAGAAAATAGGTCACTAGATTAAACAGAAAAACCTTGTTAACAATCTAGTGGTCACATTTTTATACCCCCACAAACAAGTTTTGGGGGGTATACTGGAGTCACCATGTCCGTACGGTTGTCCGTCTGTCCGGCTTGTCCGCATCATAACTTCCAAAGTATAAAAGCTATTAACTTTAAACCGCATATTTAGATAGATCACATTGACCACAAGTGCAGTGCACAAGTACACTACGTTGATTTTTAACAGAATTACAGCATTTTGACTTAGAAATGTTTAGGAAATTTCAGGTTTTCCGGAGTTTTTTCCTAAACTGTACCAGATATTGTAGTTATTTATTTCTATAACCCCCATCTCTGTGTCAAATGTGCTAGTGGGGATATTCATCACCTTTAGTGGTAGTTCTAGTTTGTCCAATCTTCATGAAACTTGGTCAGAATGATTGTTTTGGTAAAATCCTCGGACAAAATGGAAAATTGGGCATGCAGGGTTATAAACTAGGTCACTAGGTCAAATAGTAGGAAAACCTTGTTAACACTCTAGAGGTCACATTTTTAGCCAACATGATTAGAATGATTGTGCTGATAAAATTTTGGACGAGTTTGAAAGTGGGTTATGTGGGGTCAAAAAGTAGGTCACTGGGTCATATCTTAGAAAAATCTTGTTTACACTCCAGCAGCCACATTTTTAGGCAAATATTCCACAAACTTGCTCAGAATGTTTGTCTTGGTGATATCAAGGTTGATTTTGATCATGGGTTGGGTGGGATAAAAAATAGGCACTAGGTCAAATCATAGAAAAGTCACTCTAGAGGGCACATTTTTAGCCCAGAATAATTGTCTTGATAAAATCAATATTCTAAATCTTTGAAAATCTTGTTCTCCAGAACCAATGCTCATGATCCACTATCAACATTGTTCAAATATTGTCCCTTAAGTCAATATTGGGCCCATCCTGAAGCTACCCAGCTATAATCTTAAATCTATAGTAATCAGGAGACAATTAAAGGCCATCTTGGCCCTCTTGTCATGCATTTGCAAACAGAGCAGACCCAGATCAGACAGCTCCTATTGGAGCCAACTGGTCAGGGTCTGCTCTGTTTCCTGATGGAATTTGTAGATCTGTTTATTTAGTTTCTAAAATGGCTACAATGTTCCACCTTCCTAATCCATATTTCATAATAACAATTTTGTCCATGAACATTCTGTAGGTATTGATATTTGAAATAAATTGCAGAACAGGGAAAGGGTTATTCAAAATATCGCATACTCTTGACAAGTGATCGTGTTAGGGGGTCTTAGTCACATTCAATGATTATTATGGTCTTCAATTAGGGGCATTTGTCACCCGTGACGACTCTCTTGTTTATAATAACATGAACACAGGCCATGCCAGAAATTTCAGAATCAGATTTTATTGCATAAGCAAACAGAACAGACCCAGATCAGATGGCTCCTGTGTATCATTGGAGTAAATGGTTAAAATTTGTTTTTACTTTAGGTCATTCAAATATGCTTTACGGAAGAGAGAGTATTGTCAATGGGACAGTGGTAAACATTGTAGACTTTGATCAGATAGCTCCCAGGGAAAATACGGGGTCAATGTCAACAGTTTTCTGTTCTGATACGTACCAAACCTATAAACCTGGTCAGTTGAATTTCATTTGCAAACAGTTTTGATCCAGATCAAAGGTAGAATTACTCATGATCATAGAGTTACTCAAGATCCAAGCTGTTTGTCAAAAAAAGTCATTTTCTCAAAACATTGAATTAATTGAATAATATCTAAAAAAAAAAAAATTAACAGATGAAATTTTGTGCTAAAAGCATTTTGTTAACACTTTTCCTCATATAAATGCATTTTCACACATTTGCAAACAGAGTAAACCCAGATCAGTATAGGAGCCGTCTGATCAGGGTCGCTCTGTTTGCAAATGGAATTTGATAGATTTGTTTCTTTACTATCTAAAATGGCTACAATGTTCCACCCTCCATACTTCATTATAACTATTTTGTCTATGAATATTCAGTAGGTATCGAAATTTGGACTAAATATAGAACAGGGAAAGGGTTAACCCTTTCCCTCATATAGATACCTTTTCATGCATTTGCAAACACAGTTGACCCAGACAAGACAGCTCCTATAGGAGCCGTCTGATCAGGGTCTGCTTTGTTTGCTTTTGATATGATATAGTTCTGATTATTGAACAGGGAAAGGGTTAAAGCAAGTGAAGATTTGATCATGTCTGAATGTTGCTTTTCAAATGATTTTTCATTGCTTCTGTTTTGATTTCAGAAAAAATGCCACTGGACTTCGAAAGAGAACAGTTGCGGAAAGATATATTGTATGTCTTGTCTAAGCATCCTGAAGGTGTGTTCCGAGACAATGTGTGGCAACTGTTGACGAAAGAAACCGGGCGTCAGGCTGCAGCAGCTCATTATGGTGATAGTAGACTGTCAGATATACTCGATCAATTGCCTGGGATAGAGCAAATCAAGGATGAAAAGGGTCGCACTCGCATTCAACAATCCCTCACAGGGGCTCAGGATGCAATGGGACTCATGGGAGGGAATTATTTAGACGATTTTCCCTTACCCTCAACCTCAGGTCTCCAAAAAGAAACTGGGGCTAGACCCAAGACTGATCATAACAGTCAGGCCAGAGGAGTTAGTTCCCCTTGGACTAAAATTGACAGTCCCATTGTGCTGACAGATGATGAGGAAGAAGACAGAGCAGGTGATAGAGTGACTCTAGTGAGAGAACAGCAAAAAGGGCAAAAGACACCAGCAATAGACTTGATGAAAATGCTGGGTAAGGGGCCACCTAATAGTGCTGGAAATTCTTCTAGTTCAAAAGCAGGTGCCAAAGCTAAATCAGAAGAATTTATATCACTGATTGAAGATGATGATACCAAGAAGTTTGAAACAAGGCCAGAGACAATTGATTTGACGGGAGACCTGTCTAGTCCCTCACCACCCACACAACTTACCAGGGGTCCCCGTATGGTGGGTTTGCCTATATCTCAATTATCTGGACAGACACTTGTACAGAGTCCAGTCCCTTTACTCAGCATCAGACCTCAGCTTGCCCCCCAACCTATTCTCCATGGTCAGCCTCAAATCAGGAGTCTCGTGCAGAATTTTTGGGGCTTGCCTCAACTCCAATATAATCCGGCTCAACAACAATCCCAGCTCAATCAGCCACAAATTAGTCCCAAACAGCCCCAGATTAGCCCTGGTCAGCCACAAAGTAGCTCAGGTCAGCTGCAAAGTAACTTAGGTCAGCAGCAAAGAAGTGTTGGTCAGCCTCAAAGTAGCCTAGCTCAGCCACAAATGACTGCTAGTGGGCCTAGGACTTCTGAAGATAAACTGTTATTTGTTCAGCGCCCACATCAAGACTCCCAAATTAATCCATTTATTACAGGCAGGATTGGGATGCAAGGATCCATAGATCTTCATGTTAAGCAAATCAGCCGTGTTGATTTTGAGAGGAGAGATGTCATTGTACGTCCAGTGGTCATACCACGTGGAACAACTCCATCAAAGGCTTTTATTGATAATGTTGCAAAGGAATGTATTGAAACTCTTGCAGAGGCAAATGAATATGTCAGTCCTCAAAGAGTTCAAATGCTGGTTTGTCAGCGTATGAATGTGAACAATATCGGAGAGTTAGGCTTCAACTGCATAGATGAAATACCGTGTATGAACGAACTCAAAAGGTTGTTGAGTAAAGTGAATGCATACGTCTTAGCGTTTGTGAAAACTCGTTCAATGTGTTCACTGTATGAGTTACATGAATGCCTGCGGGAGTACGTGCCAAACAGGGGGGACTTCACAGCTTTGAAGCTTGGACCTCTCCAGCGATTGCCTGATGTCTTCAAATATTTCCGATTTCCTCCAGACCAAGCAGAAATCCCACAGATATCTAGCATGGACATATTGGATCACTTCCACAACTTCTTGACAAAGTATAAATTGTGGACACAAGATTTGGGGAAGCAGCATGAACCTTTCTTGAACTATTTGGTTGAAGAATATGGTGCAGACGATGCCTATTATCTTGGGGTAGTTATGCGGAGTCTGAAACTAGCAGCTGGGGTAAGCTCACTAACAAAGCTGTACAGTAAAACCTCTGTAAACCAGACACTGAATTTAGTACATGTATAAATATTAGTCTTGGAGCTTTCTGCATGACAGTCACTCTGCACTATAAAGCAGCCACCTGCTTAAAAGTATCTAAACTCTCCTCAACTAGAATTCTGGTTTAGAGGGGTTTTACTGTGGATGTTTCTCAGCCAACAAAGTAGGATTTGACACAAAATGGAGAATATATTATACAGTTAACCCTTTCCTTTATATAATGTAAACCTTTCAAGAATTGCTTTTTAGCTCCACTTTTTCAAAAAGTGGAGCTATTGTCATGACCCTCTCGTCGGCGTTGGTTAACCTTTTTGTTAAGGTCCCTTTTCTCAGAAACCATGAAAGATATTTGGTTCATATTTGGTATGTATGTTTATTATCACAAGAGGAACCCATTTCAAGAGGGTAGGTAACCCTAAAATTAATTTTTCCATAGTTGTGCCCCTTTTTCGACTTAGATTTTTCATTGTTGGTTAAGTTTTATGTTCAGGTCTATGTCTCAGAAACTGTCCAAGATATTTGGTTCAACTTTGGAATACATGTTAACTTATTACAAGGGGGACCCATTTCACAAGGGCAGGTAACACTAAAAATAATATTGCTGTAGTTATCTGCCCTTTCTGACTTAGACTTCCACTACACTATCCAGCACTAAAGAAAGTAGAGCGCACTGTCTGCGGACAGCTCTTGTTGTATTTTGCTTTAACAAAAATTATAGAATCAGATATATATCACGCCAAAAGCAAACAGAGCAGTCCTATAGGAGTGATCTGATCTGGGTCTACACTGTTTGTAAATGCATGAAAATGGGTGAATATGGCAGAAAGGGTCAATATGCTTTTAATCCTCTTGTCATGTTGTAGGTGTTGAAAAAAGCACAGAGGGAATGTGGGCGGAATCACCAGGATGTGATGGAACATTTTAGACAAAACCTAAAACAAAGCATTGACAATGCCTTCAGGTAAACTCATACATTATCTCTTGTCATGCAAAGTAATTTTCATCTGCAATAATTATGCGCCTGTTGACGATAGTCAGGGGGCATTATGGTTTGCACCTGTCCGTCAGTCCATCCGTCGGTCCGTGTGTCACACTTTTACGAGCAGTTGGTTGTCATGGTTTTTTCATTGTCTTATTTCTCACTAACCACTATAGCTATTGGTGTGGAATTGCATGTACACATTAAACACCATCCATACTTTCATTGCGCAACCAGCCCATGCTGCCCACAAGCCTAAGGTCAAGGTCAAAAATTAGAAATTTTATGTGCAAGCACCACCACGGGGGCATCATTGTGTCTTATAGACATAATTTTCTAGGTTTTGTCTTTCAGTGCCCATAGGAGCCTGCTGATCTGGATCTGCTCAGTCTGCTTATTAACCCTTCGCTTGCTATTCACGTCAATATACCTACCTGTAAATAGTGCAGACCAAGATGAGACAGCTCCTGCAGGAGCTGTCTCATCAGGGTCTGCACTATTTACAAATTGATGGTGCAACCAGTGCACTCCACAGCAGTGATTTCACAGCGAAATACTTGTACACAGTGAAGATATATGTAATTATACAACAAGGCATGGGTAAAGAAGGAGAAATATATTTTAAAATTCAGCAAGAGAAGGGTTAAAAGATATAGGTATGATTCTACAGTTCCTGCTTTGACTGAAACTCCGGTATTCATGTGCCATAATATGACTTTTACAGAGGCGTAGAAAGGCGTATTTATGGAGGAAAGAGTTAAGTAAATTGCAAAAATTACAATGTACTTGACCATATGATGCATGTTGGCAGGAAGTTCCGAGCTGCCATTTTGCAGCCTAGCAGTGGGGAAGAGGATATGGAGGTGCGACGTCATTATCTAAAGATGCGGCCAGAGCTTGTCATCATGGAGGTGTTTGAAAAGTTCAATCTACTGATATCTGTGACACAGCTGGAGGAGAAGAAGCACAAAGCACACAGGCTCACAAGATGCATCAAGGTAAATTTTAACTCTTTCCTTCATTCAAAGGCTTTTTCAGACCTTTACAAACAGAGTAGACTCAGAGCCTGCTGTTTTTGCTTTTTGTTTTATATCACATAGATGTGATCATTCAGTTTTTGTTAAACCAAAATATTCCTTTGAAAAGTTTACAATATAAAAATGAATTTATTTTATATTCATGAAGTGACAAGTTCAGGCATAGATGATCATGTCAGGGAAACGGTTAAGAGCTAAGTGGAACAATGTTGTAACTACATTTTTAGCTCACCAGAGCACAAAGTGCTCAGGGTGAGCTTTTGTGATCGCCTGATGTCCGTCGTCTGTCGGCGTGCGGCGTGTCCCTCGTCAACAATTTGAACCTTTAAAATTCTTCTCCTTTGAATCTACAGGGTTCTCAGTTTTCATCTTTGGCACATGGCATCATGTTTAGGTCCTCAACGAAATTATAAAAATTATGCCCCTGGGGTCAAAATTGGCCCCACCCCAGGGGTGCCTTGTTTTCTATAGATACATATAGTAAAACTTTGAAAATCTTCTCCTCTGAAACTGGAAGGTTCTCAGCTTTGATATTTGGCACATAGCATCATGTTCAGGTCCTCTACAAAAGTTATATAAATTATGCCCCTGGGGTCATTGGCCCCACCCCAGGGGTGCCTTGTTTTCTATAGAAACATATAGTAAAACTTTGAAAATAATCTCCTCCGAAACTGGAAGGTTCTTAGCTTTCATATTTGGCACATAGCATCATGTTCATGTCCTCTATAAAGTTATTTAAATTATGACCCTGGGGTCAAAATTGGCCCCACCCCAAGGGTGACCAGTTTTCAATAGAAATATATAGTGAAAAATTTGAAAATCTTCTCCTGAAACTGGAAGGTTCTCAGCTTTTATATTTGGCACATAGCATCATGATCAGGTCCTCTACAAAAAGTTATACAGATTATGCCCCAGGGGTCAAAATTGGCCACGCCCCAGGGGTGGCCATTTTTCAATAGAAACATATAGAGAAAACTTTGAAAATCTTCTCCTTTGAAACTGGAAGGTTTTCAGCTGTAATATATGGCACATAGCATCATTTTCAAGTCCTCTACAAAAGTTATATAAATTATGCCCCTTGGGTTAGAATTAGCCCCGCCCCAGGGGTGGCCTGTTTTCAATAGAAACATGTGAAAACGTTTGAAAATCTACTCTAAAAACTGAAAAGTTCTCAGCTTTCATATTTGGCACATAGCATTATGTTCAGGTCCTGTACAAAAGTTATATAAATTATGCCCCTGGGGTCAAAGTTGGCCCGCCCCAGGCGTGGCCATTTTTCAATAGAAACATATAGCGAAAACTTGAAAAATCTTCTTCTAAGATTGTCTGGTGAGCGATATCAGGGCCCTCATGGCCCTCTTGTTGAGCATTTAGAAGCATTTCCAAATTGTGTCCCTTAACCCTTTCCCTCATGTAAACTTGTTTTCACGCGTTTGCAAACAGAGTAGACCCAGATCAGACGGCTCCTAGAGGAGCCATCTAATCAGGGTCGAGCATGCTCTGTTTGCTAATGGAATTTGAAAGGTTGGTTTCTTTACTTTCTAAAATGGTTACAATGTTCCACCTACCATATTTCCGTATAACTATTTTGTCCATGAATATTCAGTAGGTATTGAAATTTGGAATAAACATAGAACAGGGAAAGGGTTAATACTTGATTGATAGTAACACAGTGAGCGATGTAGGGCAATCTTGGTCCTCTTGTCTGTTGATGCTCACTATACTATTTTTGTGTATGAATATCAAACAGAATGTGAATGCTAGAATGTTGGCCATGGCAGAAACTGCAAAATTAGATCTATATTATTTCATGACTAAACAGAGCCATTTGAATTGGGTCTTCTCTGTTTGCAAAGATGTAAAAAGGTGTGTCTGTGGAGTACAGGTTAAGATGTTGCGTTTGCTCACTACCTTTTTAGGACTTCCTGCATGTGATGAAGGACGATGACCTGACCAAGTCTCTACTGCACCTTGCAATCTGTATGTCCAATCTGAAACTCGAACAGATGGCTGTCAACCTCCTCATGCCACCACAAGAACAGCCTGGAGCTGATGATGCTGTAGGTGATACCACTGACACCAATAAAGGAAAACCTCCACCAAAGAAAGGTAAGCATTCATGTGAACTGTTGCCATGACATGATGGGGTATATAAATCTGTCAACTGTTGCGCTGAACAGGTACCCAGAAGATATTTACCTGTTGGTTAGGTACATGTGGCTAGCCGTGCTAATACAGTGCTCCCTCCCTATAACGGCCCTCTTAATAACGATTTCCTTCTTACAACAATGCATGTCACTGTTTCCGAAACAACAAGGCTCCAGAAACAACTTTTTTCTATTGTATTTTCTTTATGCCTCCATCAAACCCTATGTCATGACCACTCTTTAGAATCGTCACTTTATGACGATTCTAAAGAGTGGTCACAACATAGGGTTTGATAGAGGCATAGGGGTTTTAGTTCTCGAAATACACTTTATCTGGGAATCTGCAAACAAGTTAATTATGTCTCCCCCCATATTTATATGGGGAAGACATATTGTTTTCGTGAGAGTTGTCTGTCTGTCCGTCTGTCTGTCACACTTTTTGTCCGGACGATAACTTCAATATGCCTGATGCCAGTTTATTGAAACTTCATATATGGAAAGAGTGTAATGAGAGGAAGTGTCATGCACAAGGTCCATAACTCTGGCTTCACTAATATTGGAGTTATTGCCCTTTGTAAAAAAAAATCACACTTTTTTGTCCGGACGATAACTCCTATATGGCTCATTCCATTGGATTGAAACTTCATATATGGAAAGATCATGACGAGAGAAAGTGTCATGCACAAGGTCCATAACTCTGGCTTCACTAATATTGGAGTTATTGCCCTTTGTAAAAAATATCATAATTTTTTGTCCGGACAATAACTTCAATATGCCTGATGCCAGTTGATTGAAACTTCATATATGGAAAGAGCATAATGAGAGGAAGTGCCATGCAGAAGGTACATAACTCTGGCTTCACTAATATAGGAGTTATTGCCCTTTGTAAAAAAAATCACACTTTTTTGTTCGGTCGATAACTTCTATATGGCTCATGCCATTGGATTGAAACTTCATATATGGAAAGATCATAACGAGCGGAAGTGTCATGCACAAAGTCCATAACTCTCGCTTCACTAATATTGGAGTTATTGCCCTTTGTAAAAAAAAATCACAATTTTTTGTCCGGATGATTACTCCTATGTGACACATGCCATTGGAGTGAAACTTCATACATGGAACGATCATGATAAGAGAAAGTGTCATGCATAAGATCCTTAACTCGAGCTTCAATAAATTTAGAGTTATTGCCCCTTGTACATTTGTTTAATTCTTTCTTGTCCGGACGATAACTCCTACATGGCTCTTGCCATCGTATTGAAACTTCATATGATGAGAGAAAGTGTCATGAACAAGGGCCATAATTCTGGCTTCAATACTTTTGGAATTATTGCCCTTTGTTACATTTTTTGGCTGATTAATAACTCCTGTTCGACTGATGCTATTGGAATGACATTTTAATTTTTGAAAGAGCATGATGAAAGTAAGTGTCATGCACAAGAGCCATAAATCTGGTATCAGTATTTTTGGAGTTATTAGCTATTATTGTTTTTATTAGAGGGGAGACATCCGTTTTTGTGACAAAAACCTCTAGTTATGTTTGATTTTCCCTCCCTATAGCGACTCCCTCTGAACAACACATACAATATTCGTATCCGAGTGTCGTCGTAGAGAGGGAGCACTGTATGAACAATGGTCATGAAATCTCTGGATTTAGATAAAATTTGGCAGGATTGTTTAGGCAGTTATTATTTATCAAAACTGGTGGGGGGGATAATGTGGAAATAATCCATAGGTAATTACTTGAAACAAATGTTCAAATTATTATAATCCCTGAAAAAACCGCTCAGCTGCTGGATTGTAAACTTCTTACTATATTTAACCCTTTCCCTAATATAAACATGTTTTCACGCATTTGCAAACAGAGTAGACCCAGATCAGACAGCTCCTATAGGAGCAGTCTGATCAGGATCTGCTCTGTTTGCCAATGGAATTTGATATATCTGTTTCTTTACTTTCTAAAATGGCTACAATGTTCCACCTTCCATATTTCATTATAACTATTTTGTCCATAAATGTTCAGTAGGTAATGAAATTTGCAATAAACATAGAACAGGGAAAGGTTTAAAACAATAACTTTAGAAATGTTCTTAACATGTAACACAGTAGATCTCATGACCTATTGTTTCAGATGGGCAGAGCAGGGCCATCATGGCCCTCGTGTTTGGCCATACAAACAGTGGGTATTAGGTGTCCAAATATAGTAAAACCCCTCTAATGTGAACAAAATGCTGGGTCTAAAAGGCAGGTGGTAGTTTAATAAAGAAATTTATGCAGAAAACTCCTGTAGGAGCTTACTGTATTACTTTCAATCTGTATTAACCCGTTACCTCATAGGCTATTTTTAGATCCAACCTCTTTGAATAAATCTGCCAAAAAGGAGCATTAACTAGAGAAAAGGAAAGTTTTAGAAA
This sequence comes from Azorinus chamasolen, assembly GCA_963576725.1. Lineage (NCBI taxonomy): Eukaryota > Metazoa > Mollusca > Bivalvia > Cardiida > Solecurtidae > Azorinus > Azorinus chamasolen. The sequence goes on along the minus strand of OY755238.1, from coordinate 95,901,244 downwards.
TTTGTAGTTTTGAAACCATTGTGATAAATAGAGCATTTGCTCCTATGGAGCAAATGCTCTATTTATCACAATGGGTTCAGACAGTCTTCAAAAGGCGTCAATATGTGGGAACGTGTTAAACGAACACTGGCTTTAAGATACATCTATGTTTATCCGTAAAGTGGTCACTTTAGCTTTTTCTTTTTTACTATATGTAGCGTAAAAAAGATACACAATATTTAAAACCAAATCACAATATTTTCTCCACACACATTTCAGATGCACTTATTGACACAATGAAGAAGTACATTGAAAGATGTCTGAATGCTGGGACTCTGAGATTGACAGACTTGAGCAGAATTGAAGCCAAACTGGTGGAGGACTTTGAGTTTGCACACTTTCATGCTATGGGTTATGGTCAGTTCTTAGCATTCCTGACCTCAGAAGCAAAACAGGTAAATGTGATCTGTAGTGCCTCATACAAACACTTTTAACCCATTCCAATATATTGATGTCTATAAACGCCTCTGTAAAATTAAGTTTTTGAAACCATTGTTCTAGCTATAACAATAGTTTCAAATTGCACAGTTCTAAAAAATTTCTTGTAAATGCTCCTTTTCAATGGAATTATTCAAATAGGTTGGGTCTAAACATAGCATATGAGGGAACTGGTTAAAAGGTATTACTATGAGTGAAAGGGTTAAACAGTTTTTCTGAACCTTTTGATTGGATTTATTTGAAGCTTTCACTGATGAAGGTCATTTCTTTGTAGATATGCATAATATAATGAATTCCTGCTGTGATTATTTTTGACAGAATTGCAACACTTTTTTTGTTACAAGATAGAGTAACACTGTGAAACTTAATTCCTGTGTCACTTTGCCAATATTAGAATTAATCTTCTTAAGATTCATAATGTCATTATATGTATTTATTTCATGAGTTTTCATAGAGTAAAAGGTTAATGAAATGGCAATATGGGGGCATCATGAATATAAAATAGATTATTTGTTATAATAACACATGAATTTTTGGCCATGGCAGCATCAAAAATATACCCCCGCAAACAAAGCTTGAGGGGGCATATTGGAATCGCCATGTCCACTGGTCAGTCAGGCAGTCAGTCCATCCGTCCGCACTTGAACCTGGGTAATTAAGTGTCGCAATCTCCTTCAGTTTGAAAGTTATTGAATTTATATTTGGTATACTGATAACCACAAATAGTAGATGTGCAAGACACAATATTCATATCTTTAGTGCCATGCAATTCAGAATTATCTCCCTTTGAACTTTGAGGATTTTTTTGTCATTTTGGCATGAAACATTAGTATTTGGTGTTACGAACTCCTCCCTCAAGTTGACAGTTAGTGAATTGATACTTGCCAAACTTAATAACTGAGAGTAGTAAATGTGCAAGATGTAACTTTTATGTGTTTAGTGCCAGGCATTGTAGAATTATCTCCCTGTGTATTTTTATGCCCCCCCCCCCTTCTTGAAAATGTTTTATTTTACCCATCTTATACCTTTGACTTTGTTTACATGAATTTTCACTGTGTTTTCTGTTCAATGTTAGCTGCTGGAGGAAGCTGGTGGTCTGGTTCTTGGTGCAGGGGATCATAAAGGTAACGCAGGCCACAGGGTCCAGCAAGCTGAGATTACGAAGTTTGTGAAACAGTGTAAAAAGGCAGGGAGAACAGAGGTAAGGATAATTATCTTAGATTATTTTTTCACCATTGATTTTGTACTTAACCCTTTACTCCATGAATATCCATACAAGAAATAATGCTGTCACGAATATGATCTGAATTTTCATCAGGACAGAATCTGTAGAATTAGATCTATGTTATTTCATAAGCAGACAGAATAGACCCTGATCAGATGGCTCCAGTTGGAGCCATCTGGTCTGTGTCTACTCTGTTTGTAAAAGTGTGGATAGGCGTATTTATGGAGTATAAGGTTCAAGTAGGATGAACGCTGAACAAAAGTAACGCGGAGTATTCTTTGGAAGCTTTTTGCATTACTTTCCATCTCCATTAATCTCTCACCTTTCTTAAAGGGTGATAAATAAACTTTTGATACATTTTCAGTTTTGCAAAATGAGTAGATTCAGTTCAGATATGTCTGCAGAGTGTCTGAGTCTGCTCTGCTGGCTTATATGTTACAGGTCTAATTATTGAAAGTGGCCATGACAATAAATTCCTTACTTTATATTTGAATATACATGTTATTTCCTTAACCCATTCCGTCACAGGCTATTTTTAGATCCAACCTATTTGAATAAATCTACCGAAAAGGAGCATTAACTAGAGAAAGGGACTTTTTAAAAAAATTATAGTTTAAACACATTGTGATAAATAGAGCATTTGCTCCTATAGGAGCAAATGCTCTATTTATCACAATGGTTTCAAGAAGTGACTATTACAGAGGCGTAGAAAGGAGTATTTATGGAGGAAATGGTTAAATCTCCCATTATATTTTAGCATCATTTTACCTTGTGAAAAATTGAGAAGATTAATTTTTTGCCCAAAGATGATATAATCCTTTACTCCAAAAATACAGTATGCCTGTGCAAACAGAGTAGACCCTGATCAGATGGCTCCTAAGGAAAGGTTAAGATAGTGAATTTCTGATTCAGTTTCACTAATCGAACTGATAGATCTGTTCCTTTAGTTTTTAAAATGTTCTACTTTCCATATTTCGTTATAACTATTTTGTCCTTAAATATTCAGTAGATATTGAAATTTGTAAAATAAATATAAAACAGGGAAAAGGTGAAAAAATGTGCTGTTTGAAGACACACCATCCAACTTGCACACATGCATTGCAATTACAAGTTTACATCACTTTTAGCCCGCAGACATTGAGGAAGCATTGTGTAGTCAGTACAGTGTGAGTGAGGTACGGCAGCTTGGTTGTGGGAGTGTGGCGAGGCTGATGACTACGGCAGAAAAGGCTGACCGACATTCACACCTGTACAGCGATGAGTGTACTGTACATTATGAATCTGCCATGTTGCCAAAAAAAGGGTGAGTATAAGGCTATACATAACATGTTCAGCTCCCCTGGCATATAGTGTCATTGTGGGTTATTTGATCAGTGCTTTGTCTGTTTTCAGTATTCAGCAGTAACTTTTCATGAATAACTCATTTATTTCGCAACCAACCTCAATGTTATAACCACTCTTTAGAGTCAACTCAAAGAGACTATTCTAAAGAGTGGTCACAAGATAGGATATGGTGGAGAATTGACGATTTTAGTATTTGAGTATGCACTGTTTTCTGTCGTTCTGATGATGTCATAATTTCGTACATAATATTCATGGAGAATAGGGTTGAAGAATATTTCCTTCTAAACTACCATGCCAGTTACAATCATACTTGACAGGAATGATTGCAGATTGATGCTCTACCAGATTTCTTCAAATATATAATTTATAAATAATTTATGCAGATTTCTCGTTGTCATAGAAACAAGGTGAAGAATCAGAGAAAAACATGGGTGTTTTTTATTTCAAGATTCCAAGTTATTTAACAGAAGTGTCCTTTGATTGATCCATCTATCATGAAAAATTTTTATAATTTAAAAAATGGCATCCATGGGCTGAGCTATTTTACATAATTATATGGTTATGTAGTGTAAAACATAAATACTGATCTGATTTCAGAATTTATTAACAGAAATGTTCCTTTGACTGATCAGGGTCTTCTCTGTTGGCAAATGAAATAATAAAGATGATTATGTAGTTTCAGCAATGACCAAATATTCATTATTTCATAAATATTCATGTGTACATGATTTCATTAATATTCATGTGTTCGTGATTTCATTATTTCATAAATATTCATGTGTTTATGATTTCATAAATATTCATGTGTTCATTATTTCATAAATATTCATGATTTCATTGGCTCCTTAACCCTTTCCTTCATACAAACGTATTTTCACGCATTTGCAAACAGAGTAAACCCAGATTAGACGGCTCCTAGAGGAGCCGTCTGATCAGGGTCTGCTCTGTTTGCTTATGAAATTTGATAGATCTGTTTCTATACTTGCTATAATGGCTACAATGTTCCACCCTCCATGTTCCATTATAACAAATTTGTACATGAATATTCAGTAGGTATTAAAATCTGAATAAACATAGAACAATAAACATAGAACAGGGAAAGGGTTAAAGCAAGGTGAAAGCAAAACAGGATGCTCCTATAGGAGCGTTGTGTTTATTTTCACCTAGCTTTAAGCAACCACCTGCCTTTAACACAAAAAACTTGATGTAATTTAGTGGTCGTTATAGAGAGGTTTTACTGTAATTTAGTGGCCATTATAGAGAGGTTTTACTGTACTTGATGTAATTTAGCGGCCGTTATAGAGAGGTTTAACTGTATAGCTGAACTTTGATATTTCTCGAACTCGTAAAACTTGAACTTATGGAAAACTTGAAGTCGAGTTCATTCTTTCTAAATTTTCATAATAGAATTGTTCCGAAATATATTACTATGTATACATGTATCTAGAAAAACATGTAACAACTAGATGCAGATCGAATGTAATGAAAGTTCTTACAGTAACTTTCAACTTTATTTTAGACCTGCATTAGGGTGTGAACTTCATATATTGTCCAGATTAGGCATAAGGTGACTCAAACTTGTGTTATATCGAAGTAAGTTGTGTGTTATAATTTAAGTAATTTGTATGGTTTAGCCTATCACTGCGTGCACCAGTCAAAGTTGGCATTTTGGGAAGCCAGACAAAAGAGGCTGCTAAAATCTGCCTACACAACTGCCCCCTGCTGGAGAACCTGGCAGACTGGAGCCAGTGGTCCCTGGTGTTTGAACCTGAGCTTGGAAAACTGACAGATTTTGTCCAGACCTATGGCGGTGTGACAACGAAAAACATTGATGGTGAGCACATAAACAACCATTCTATGAGATGTTCTTTAGCTCTCTGTCCCCTCTCCATAGATTTTGTTAACCCATTCCTGCATATGATATTTTTAGATCCAACCTCTTTGAATCAATCTACTAAAAAGGATAATTTAATAGAGAAAAGGAATTTTTCAGAATTGTATAGTTTTGAAACCATTGTGATGATGCTCTATTTATCACAATGGTTTCACAAAGAGACTTTTAAAAGAGGCGTCAAAAGGCGTAAATATGTGGGAATGGGTCGAACTGGACGTTAAATTAAGTATAAATATTATATCGATCTTGGAGACAGGTTGCAGCTTAATGCAGGGTGAAAGTCATGCAGAAAGCTCCTGTATGAGCTTAGTGGATGACTTTCACCCAGCATTCTTCTCTACTAGAACTCTGGTTTAGAGGGGTTTTATTGTACAATCAGAGCTCTTTGGATTCTGATCAGACTTTTGAGTTACTTGGCATCTGGATTCATATTGTTTGCATGCATAATCACAAAGTTGCTACTAGCAAGCAAAGACTTGTCCCTGGTCCCATACATAATCACAAAGTTGCTACTAGCAAGCAAAGACTTGTCCCTGGTCCCATACATAATCACAAAGTTGCTACTAGCAAGCAATGACTTGTCCCTGATCCCATACATAATCACAAAGTTGCTACTAGCAAGCAAAGACTTGTCCCTGGTCCCATAAATAATCACAAAGTTGCTACTAGCAAGCAAAGACTTGTCCCTGGTCCCATACATAATCACAAAGTTGCTACTAGCAAGCAAAGACTTGTCCCTGGTCCCATACATAATCACAAAGTTGCTACTAGCAAGCAAAGCGTTGTCCCTGATCCCATACATAATCACAAAGTTGCTACTAGCAAGCAAAGACTTGTCCCTGGTCCCATACATAATCACAAAGTTGCTACTAGCAAGCAAAGACTTGTCCCTGGTCCCATACATAATCGCAAGTTGCTACTAGCAAGCAAAGACTTGTCCCTGGTCCCATACATAATCACAAAGTTGCTACTAGCAAGCAAAGACTTGTCCCTGGTCCCATACATAATCACAAAGTTGCTACTAGCAAGCAAAGCGTTGTCCCTGATCCCATACATAATCACAAAGTTGCTACTAGCAAGCAAAGACTTGTCCCTGGTCCCATACATAATCACAAAGTTGCTACTAGCAAGCAAAGACTTGTCCCTAGTCCCATACATAATCACAAAGTTGCTACTAGCAAGCAAAGACTTGTCCCTGGTCCCATACATAATCACAAAGTTGCTACTAGCAAGCAAAGACTTGTCCCTGGTCCCATACATAATCACAAAGTTGCTACTAGCAAGCAAAGACTTGTCCCTGGTCCCATACATAATCACAAAGTTGCTACTAGCAAGCAAAGACTTGTCCCTGGTCCCATACATAATCACAAAGTTGCTACTAGCAAGCAAAGACTTGTCCCTGGTCCCATACATAATCACAAAGTTGCTACTAGCAAGCAAAGACTTGTCCCTGGTCCCATACATTGTCACAAAGTTGCTACTAGCAAGCAAAGACTTGTCCCTGGTCCCATACATAATCACAAAGTTGCTACTAGCAAGCAAAGACTTGTCCCTGGTCCCATACATTGTCACAAAGTTGCTACTAGCAAGCAAAGACTTGTCCCTGGTCCCATACATAGTCACAAAGTTGCTACTAGCAAGCAAAGACTTGTCCCTGGTCCCATACATAATCACAAAGTTGCTACTAGCAAGCAAAGACTTGTCCCTGGTCCCATACATAATCACAAAGTTGCTACTAGCAAGCAAAGACTTGTCCCTGGTCCCATACATAATCACAAAGTTGCTACTAGCAAGCAAAGACTTGTCCCTGGTCCCATACATAATCACAAAGTTGCTACTAGCAAGCAAAGACTTGTCCCTGGTCCCATACATAATCACAAAGTTGCTACTAGCAAGCAAAGACTTGTCCCTGGTCCCATACATAATCACAAAGTTGCTACTAGCAAGCAAAGACTTGTCCCTGGTCCCATACATAGTCACAAAGTTGATACTAGCAAGCAAAGACTTGTCCCTGGTCCCATACATAGTCACAAAGTTGATACTAGCAAGCAAAGCGTTGTCCCTGATCCCATACATAATCACAAAGTTGCTACTAGCAAGCAAAGACTTGTCCCTGGTCCCATGCATAGTCACAAAGTTGCTACTAACAGGCAAAGACTTGTCCCTGGTCCTGACATGATCTATTGTCAAGTAAAATAATAAAATGTTGAAGGTGCTGAGAGGGTGTGAATAGTGAAGATCCTGATCAGGTGCTGTGAGGGTGTAAATTGTGAAGATTCTGATCAGGTGCTGTGAGGGTGTGAATAGTGAAGATCCTGATCAGGTGCTGTGAGGGTGTGAATAGTGAAGATCCTGATCAGGTGATGTGAGGGTGTGAATAGTGAAGATCCTGATCAGATGCTGATGGTGCTGTCAACTGAACCCTTTCCTTTACGTATGTAAAATGCCTTTTCTCGCCATTGCAAACAGACTAGACCCAGATGGCTCCTGTAAGAGCAGTCTTATCAGGGTCTGCTCTGTTTGCTTATGAAATTATAATAGATCTGATTCTACAGTTACTAAACATACCCTTTACTTGATATCAACACCTTTGGAAACAAAGTAGACTCAGATCAGGTGGCTTCTGTAGGAGCTGTCTGATCTAGGTCTTCTCTGTTTGTTATGAATATTGTATGGATCTAGTTTCTACAATGGTTAAAAAGTCCCTACATTTCTGCCAGTGTAAAAAATCCTCCTTTCATGTCCTGTTATAAAAATTCAGTTAATTAGTGTTCATTATGCCATTATTTCTCACCCACAAATATTCATGAGTTAAAGGGTTAATCCGTGATTTTTATGCCCCCCCCCCCCCCCCATGGCGGGCATATAGTAATCGCATTGTCTGTTCTTCCTGCTGTCCATCTGTCTTTCCATCTGTCTGTCCCAAATTTTGTGTCCCTTCTATAACTTTTTTATCTGTGAATAGATTTCAAAGGTCAAGGTCATCATTCAGGGTCAAAGGTTGGGGCATAAGTGTTTCACAAACTCTTGTTTCTTCAGGTGGAAAAATTGCTGTTCTGGATTTCCATGCCCTTGAGGTTCAACCAGGGAAGCTTTTAAAGATTATCTCCAACACGTCAGCAAACCACATTGCTGAGGCCCTAGAGAATCGCGATGTTCCGTCATTCTGCGGCCACCTGGTTTCCATGGTTGCAGCATATAAAGGTGTCGACAAACTGCCTATGGCTCTGCTGGTTGGACATGTGAAAACTGCACTCCTACAGCTACATGCAGGGGAGACACAGAGCTATGCACCAGGTATTTAACCCTTTACTCCATGAATAGTCATGGAAGAAATAATGATATTATATTTATTAGATTAATTGTTATAATAGCGCATGGACACAGGAATTTCTGGCCATTGTAGAAACATGTGTTTATTATTTCATAAACAAACAGAGCAGAGCCTGATGAGATGGCTCCTATAGGAGCGATCTAATCTGGATCTACTCTGTCTGCAAAGGTATAGAAAAGAAGTATTTATGGAGTAAAGGGCTAACCCTTGAATATTAATGTGAGAAATAATGTATGTATTAATATTTATTAGTATGATATTTATAATGGCATATGTAAAAGAAATGATTGGCCTTGTAATCAGATCTTTATAATTCCATAAGTAAACAGAGCAGATCTTGATCAGACATGTTTTCAAAAGCATAAACCCTTTCCATCATATAAAGCTTTTTAAGCATCTGCAAATAGAGTAGACCCAGATCAGATGGCTTCTATAGGATCAGGGTCTGCATGATATCAGATTGATTCTACAGTTTTTGTCAAAGCAAAAAAAATCCTTTGAAAAATATATAGATATCAAGTTAAAGAATATTTATGAAGTGACTGATTCACACATTAAATGTTCACAAGTGAAAGGGATAAATGTATTTTACATAGATAACGATGCATATCCATGTACTAAAATCGTTATTTCTCAACCAAATCCTGTACTGTGACCACTCTTTAGAATCGTCTCTTCAAGACGATTCTAAAGAATGGTCTCAGTATAGGGGTTGGTGGAGAAATAAAGGAGCTATTCTTGAAAATGTTTTGATTTATGCATCCCATCTAGAGCTCTGTTAATATCATTTCCAGGTGCACCTACAGTGGCAGAAGTACAACATGCAGCTGCTTTGTTTGTGCTACGTTGTCTGTTACGGATTCCAATAAAAGTCTGTGCATCCCTTGCTGATGACCTCTTCCTTGTTCCACTTAGTCAGGTGGTCGGTTCATCCGTATCCAAACAGGTTCTTGTACAGCTGTGTGTGACATTTCAAACTAATCATGAGCTGAATCACCTGATACAGCTTGGATGCCTGCTCGGCATTCATGAATGGCGTGATCTCGTACAGCAGAAGTGCATTCTCCCGGAGTCATCCATACAGACAGTGTCGGCAGAAGAGAAGGAACTGTTTGAAGATGACAAAGAAGATGAGGTTGGTCAAGGTCACATTTGATGGATTTTCATAAAATTTGAGTCAAATGTTAACTAAATTGAAACAATGTGCAGAACACATGTGGCAGTCATGTCGGCTCAAGGTCATGGTCACATTTAAAGGTCAAGTGTTCTAACCTTCAATTTCCATTACATTTTTGTGTCCGCTTCATATCTTCTTAACCCTTTGAAGGATTTTCATAAATTCCATCTGTCATGCTGGATGGATTTGACCCAATTTCAACAAAATGATTGTCAGGTGACCCTCAGTAAAGTTATAAAAATGTTTTTAGTCCATTGCATAAGTAAGTCACACACTAAAAATAGATTTTATACCAGACAATTTCTTTAAACAACACAACCTCCGAAACAACTGACTAAATTTTAAACAGAAGTCAGAGGAATTATTTTTAGCTTTGCATTAATCATTCCTGTCCATTGCATAAGTAGGTCATTCAATGTATTAATAATTCATGTCCATTGTACAAGTATGTCACTCGAGATCAATTAACTAGGTGACCGATGCAGGGCTATTCTGGCCCTCTTGTTTAATTATGCCAGAAAGTGAAGCTCAATCATGTTCCTCCAAACACTCTTTGTTTCTTCTAGCAGTTCTCCTTGCATATACGTTCTTTATAACACTCTTGCTCTTGTTGTTAAGTAGATAAAGGATTTACTTAGTGTTGAATGAGTTCAGCATCTTTAGTAATAGCTTTAATTGGATTATCAGGTTGAAGAAGACGAGGAGAGCAGCTCAGAGACAGAAGATCTTGATGAACTGTTGTCAGATGTCACTTTAACAGTTGTGGATGAAGTTGGTTTGTCGGATGAGGTTGGAAAGATGACAAAGGCAGGCAAGGAAATTAAAACAGAAGAAACAGAAGGAAAGGATGAAAGCACAGTTGGAGAAAATAATGATGAGTCTAAGAAGTCTGACGTAGAAGGTAAACTTTGTTTGTGCAAACCTAGATCAATGTGATCAGAGTCTTCACTATTTGCTAATATTTTAGTTTCATTTACTTTTAAAAAAATTGTGCAGAAACCAAAGGACAGGGGAGTCGAGTGTTTAAACCTTTTTATTATACCTCAATTTCATTTACAATGCTAATTTCCCTTAGGCCACCATGACATATAAATACTGTCAAGCCCAGCGGGAAAAAAATTACTGTCGGAAAAATACTGTCTCCTGCTACCATGGGTACGGAACATCTAGATCAGTGAGCACTTATTAAATTGTGTGCGTGACGTCATCCGATGACGTCATCTGACGCTTGCAATTTGATCAACCATAGTCTTTATAACAATTGCTTTGTTTATGTTTATATATTTGAGAAATGTCGCATTATAAGACCATTTCGGAGGAGGCTCTGTCAAGATTGGACAGTTAAAAGGGCTCCACCAGTACTTACATGTCTAACGTGTAATGAATAGAAATGTGAAGCTGTTCCGCGATTTTTAAGCACTGAGTAGCTCTATAACTTTTGTTTAAAACTGTTCATTGCTGCCACTGAATACATATTTTTGCTGACGAAATTGATTGTGCTGTTCGGTATAATAAAATAAATATCACATCCTATGGAGAGCGAAAGCACGTATTGTCAACCCTCGGTATGGTAATGTCCACCTGGGCTACCAACCTCGGGTTGACAGTACGTGCTGTCTCTCTCCATATGATGTGATATTTATATACTGTCATCTAGACACTTTTTCACACCTTTGCAAACAGAGTAGACCCAAATTTGATGGCTCCTCTAGGAGCCATCTGATCAGTGTCTGCTGTTTGCTTATGAAATTATAAAAGACCTTGATTCTACAGATTTTGATGGTTTGTACACACAGTGTCTTTGAAGTGCAGCTATGCATGATATAATTTTAATCCTTTCCTTCATATAACCCTTTAAGGTAATTTTCCTTTGGAATGTTGCAGCTTAGACTTCGATAAATCAGGGACAGTTGAACTTCAAAATCGAACTTCAAGAGACTGTATAAATTACTTTGAGGGATGAGAAGTTAGTCATTCGATTTCTAATCTGGACAATTTTAAGCTCGTCTGTTTCGAAGAATCACGAGCTATTGTCGTAACTCCAGCGTCGGCGGCGTCGTTGTTGTCGTCATTTGTTGTAACTCCAGCGGCGGCGTTGTCGTCGTCGTCATCGTCGTCCGAAATCTTAACATTGACCATAACTTCTTCAATTTTTCATTTACAGCCTTCATTTTTGGTATGCATGTTCATCTTGACAATGACGACAGAAGAGCGTTTGCATCCACTTGCGGCACTCTTGTTCAAGTTCCAGCTCAATGCAGGTCTAGAGTAATGCCGAGAACTGTTGGAGCTTTCAGTATTACCTTTGACATGTATTAAGCTGGCTCACATGCTTCTAGATATGCAAATTGATACAGATTAAAACAGTTTTGTATTGCAAAGTTTGGAAAGATCAAACATATACTTCGAATTATCCCGAAGTTCAAGTTATCTAAGTTGGAGATGTCAAAGTTCAACTGTATCTCATATGGTCAGGATCTACACCCTTTATAAGAACTCTAGGATCATCATGGCCAGAATGAAATGGATTTTGCTTTGGTTATTGTTTTAAGGAGATGTTGATGACAAGTCTGACATGCAAATGGAAGACACAGACATGGAGGCAGCTGATCAGGTACCAACAACATGTGAAGATATTGTGAACCAGATACGGAAAGAGGAGTTTGGTGTTGGAGTTCATCTAAGTGAGGATGGACAAAAGCTGATGAAAGTATGTTGATTGTTTCCTTAATTTTATTTATGCATTTGTGAGTTTAACCCTTTCCCTCATGATTTGAATACCATCCCTAGGTATGGCACCAGTAAGATGAGTTTATGTGCCAAATATAAAGTCTCTGTCTGTAAAAGTTAAATAAGTATGTCCAAGTCTAAAAACTTTCAAAGAGACAGACAAGTCAATATCAACATGGCTCCAGGTCAAGATGTTTGGGGTCTATTATTAGCCAAGCGCAGTTCCGTCAATTTTTGTTTTTTTGTTTTGCTTTCTTTCATTGTTTGCTTCAACCATTCTTTCATTTTATGTAACTGAACACTTTCCCTGTTCAATATTCATGTAAGAAATAATGACGTCATGATTATCTATTAGCTGAATTTTAGAATTGTAAACTTTTCAAGCAAATTTTTTGTTTTGACAAAATATGTGGAATCCGATTTAAATCATGTCAAAAGCAAACAGAACCCTAATCAGACAGTTCCTATATGAGCTTTGTGATCTGGATCTACCCTATTTGCAAAGGGATGGAAAATCATTTTTATGAAGGAAAAGGTTAACTCTTTTGGCGCCAATGTCGCCTGTTGGCACCATTGAAAACAGTGCAGTCCCAAGCCAGATGCCGCCTTTTCAAGGTGGCATCTGACCTGGGACTTCACTGTTTTCTGTATTATTTTAGCCCAAGCATACATGTTTTTAAAAACAAATGTTTTACTAATATACCTTTATTATTTAGTTTAGAATTATATTTAATATGAAATTATTATTGCAGACGACACATTTAAATTTGGCGCCAAAAGGGTTAATTAAGTGACTGTTCAAAAGAAGTCTTATTCTGGGTCTTTAATGCAGGTGGAAGCTTCATGCAGGACAAGAGTAAATCAGAAAACGCCTGAGGGAACTTTCTCCATTACTTTGTCCTGCATCAAGCAACTACCTGCTTTATAAGAATCAATCAGTGGTCATTATGTCTCCCCCATTTATGGGGAGATATATTGTTTTTGCCAGAGTTGTCTGTCCGTCCATCCGTACGTCTGTCTTTCTGTCCGTCACAAACTTGTGTCGCGCCTATCTCTGAAACCAGTTGGGCTAGAGTCACCAAACTTCGCAGGAATGTTCACCAGCATGAGTTGTTGTGCACCTGGGTTTTTCAAATTGTCTCCCCCTGATAACTTTGGAGTTATTGCCCCTGATGACTTAAAATTAGAAAAACTTTGTTTCACGGGTATCTCTGAAACCACTAGTACTAGAGTCACCAAACTTCACAGGAATGTTCACCAGCATGAGTTGTTGTGCACCTATGGCTTTTGAATTGTCTGCCCTGATAATTCTTGAGTTATTGCCCCTGATATGAAAACTTAAATTTATACAAACTTTGTGTCGCACGTATCTCTGAAACCAGTAGGGCTAGAGTCACCAATCTTCACAGGATTGTTCACTAACATGAGTTGTTTTGCTCTTGGGGTTTTGAATTGTCTCCCTCTGTTAACTTTGGAGTAACTGCCCCTGATGACTTAAAATTAGACAAACTTTACCTAGTGTCATGCATATCTCTTAAACCTCTAAGGCTAGAGTCACCAAACTTCACAGGAATGTTGACTAGCATGAGTTGTTGTGCACCTGGGATTTTTGAATTGTCTCCCCTTGATAGTTTTGGAGGTATTGCCCCTGATATGATTACTTAAAATTGAGAGAAAATTTGTGTCATGCATATCTTTATAACCACTAGAGCTAGAGTCACCAAACTTCACAGGAATGTTGACCAGCATGAGTTGTTGTGCACCTTGGTTTTTTAATTGTCTCCCCCTGATAATTCTTGAGTTACTGCCTGATATGATAACTTAAAAATAGAGAAACTTTGTGCTGCACGTATCTCTGAAACCAGTAGGGCCAGAGTCACCAAACTTCACAGAAATGTTCACCAGCATGAGTTATTGTGCATCTGGGTTTTTTAATTGTCTCCCCCTGATAACGTTTGAGTTACTGCCGCTTATGACTAAGAATAAGAGAAACTTTACTTTGTGTCACATGTATCTATGAAACCACTAGTACTAGAGTCACCAAACTTCACAAGAATGTTGACAAGCATGTGTTTTTAGCTCACCAGAGCACAAAGTGCTCAGGGTGAGCTTTTGTGATCGCCTGTAGTCCGTCGGCGTGCGTCGTCCGTCGTTCGTCGTCCGTCGTCAACAATTTGAACCTTTAAAAATCTTCTCCTCTGAATTTACAGGGATCTCAACTTTCATCTTTGGCACATAGCATCATATTCAGGTCCTCTACAAAAGTTATATAAATTATGCCCCTGGGGTCAAAATTGACCCCGCCCCAGGGGTGACTTGTTTTCAATAGAAACATATAGTAAAACTTTGAAAATCTTCTTCTCTGAAACCAGAAGGTTCTCAGCTTTCATAATTGGCACATAGCATCATGTTCAGATGCTCTACAAAAGTTATATAAATTATGGCCCTGGGGTCAAAATTGGCCCTGCCCCAGGGGTGGACAGTTTTCAATAGAATCATATAGTGCAAACTTTGAAAATCTTCTCCTCTGAAACCGGGAGGTTCTCAGCTTTCATATTTAGTACATAGCATCATGTTCAGGTCCTCTACAAAATTATATAAATTATGGCCCCGGGGTCAAAATTGGCCCCGCCCCAGGGGTGGGAAGTTTTCAATAGAAACAAATTGTGAACTCTTTGAAAATCTTCTTCTCTGAAACTGGAAGGCTCTCAGCTTTCATATTCGGCACGTAGCATCATGTTCAGGTCCTCTACAAAATTTATATAAATTATGGCCCTGGGGTCAAAATTGGCCCCGCCCCAGGGTTGGGCAGTTTTCAATAAAAACAAATAGTGAAATCTTTGAAAATCTTCTTCTCTGAAACTGGAAGGCTCTCAGCTTTCATATTTGGCAAATAGAATCATGTTCAGGTCCTCTACTAGAGTTATATAAATTATGGCCATGGGGTCAAAATTGACCCCGCCCCAGGGGTGGGCAGTTTTCAATAGAAACAAATAGTGAAACCTTTGAAAATCTTCTTCTCTGAAACTGGAAGGCTCCTAGCTTTCATATTTGGCACATAGCATCATGTTCAGGTCCTCTACAAAATTTATATAAATTATGACCCTGGGGTCAAAATTAGCCCCGCCCCAGGGTTGGGCAGTTTTCAATAGAAACTAAATAGTGAAATCTTTGAAAATCTTCTCCTCTGAAACTGGAAGGCTCTCAGCTTTCATATTTGGCACAGAGCATTATGTTCAGGTCCTCTAGAAAATTTATATAAATTATGGCCCAAAGGGTCAGAATTGGCCCGGCCCCAGGGGTACGCAGTTTTCAATAGAAACTAAATAGTGAAGTCTTTGAAAATCTTCATGTCTGAAACTTGAAGGCTCTCAGCTTTCATATTTGGCACATAGCATCATGTTCAGGTCCTATACAAAAGTTATATAAATTGCGCCTCTTGGGTCAAAATTAGCCCAGCCCCAGGGCAGGCTAGTTTTCTATAGAAACATATAGTTAAAACTTTGAAAATCTTCTCCTCTGATTGTCTGGTGAGCGCTTTAGGGCCATTCTGGCCCTCTTGTTGTGTACCTGGGGCTTTTGAATTGTCTCCCCCTGACAATGGTGGAGTTATTGCCCCTGATGACTAAAAAATTAGACCCTGATAAGTTTGGAGTTACAGACATTACACTTGTGTTTTGGAAAGAGGATGGGAGGGGGAGACATCTGTTTTTGTGACAAAAACAAACCTCTATTTTAGAACAGGTTTACTCTAGAATATTCTGATCACAGGTTCAGCAGGAAAGACTGGGGCGCAGTTTGGACAGACTATCTAAGGATCTGTACAGCAAGGACACCCACTTTGTCCTGGAACTTGTCCAGAATGCAGATGATAACAATTACCATGACAACCTGCTATCTGCTGTGAATGATGAATGTCCGTCGGTGAAGTTCACTATGGACAAGGACAAAGTTCTGGTGCAGAACAATGAGCTCGGGTTTGAGGAGCGTAACATAAGAGCCCTCTGTGATGTTGGTAGAAGCACAAAGGGCAAGCACAAGTTTGGATATATAGGTATGTGGCAGCAGACGTCCTTTTAATCCTTTACCTCATAAATATTCAGACAAAAATTAATGACATCATGAATATTAATTCATTCTAAAACGCCTTTGAGGTTACAGGTTAAACATTTCTGTATTCTTCATTACTAAATGTTTGGTTTAGAGAAGTTTTTAAATTTTTTGGTTCTAGCACCATTCGTCCGCTACTATTTTTACCCGATCATATCTGGGGACAATGTATATTGTTTTTGCCCTGTCTGTCTGTTTGTCACTTTAACATTGGTCATAACTTTTGAGCCAGTACGGATAGAGACTTGATATTTGGCATGCATATGTATCTCATAAAGCCGCACATTTTGAACTTGTCAAGGTCATTCTTCAAGATCAGAGGTCAAATATATAGGTCAAATCTTTGACTTTAAAATTGGACATAACTTTTGAACCAGTAGAGATAGAGGCTTGATATTTGACATGCATGTGTATCTCATGAAGCTGCACATATTGAGGGTTGACATGTCAAGGTGAAGATCATCCTTCAGGGTCAAAGGTCAAATTGGGTGGGGGGCATAGTGGTTCACAAACACATCTTATTTTGTTAAGTTTGTTCCCTTTTCTTCCCAAAGACATTATCTCAGTACCAAACAGTTTGGATCCTGATGAAACATCGATCTACTCAGCATCTTATATGGAGTTACTGAACTGCAAAGTGTCATCACAAGTTTACCTCTGAAATTGTAGTTATGTGTTCAGATACAGTAAAACCTTGATAGTTCAAACACTTAAAAAATGTGGCAACTTAATGCAGGGTGAAAGTCATGCAGAAAGCTCCTGTAGGACCTATCTGCGTGACTTTCATTCTGCATTTACTCTTTACTCCATTGATACGCCTTCCTATGCCTTTGCACATAGAGTAGACCCAGATCAGATGCCTCCTATAGGAGCCATCTGATCAGAGTATGCTCTGTTTGTTATGGAATAATATAGATATTCTAAGAATTTTTCTAAAAAAAAAATTTCTTTGCCAAATATTTCATGTGTTTATATGCCATTTTAAGAATTAATGTAATTGATATTCATGACGTTTGCATTGGAGTACAGGGTTAAAGCCACCTGCCTAAACAGGCACGAATTCTTCATTGCTAAAAATTCCAAGTGTTGAGATTTTACTATACTTTGGTTTCAATTGCTCAAGCATTGATGTTTTGTTTTTTTGCACAACAGGACAGAAAGGAATTGGGTTTAAGTCTGTGTTCCGTGTGACAGACAACCCAGAAGTCCACTCCAATGGATTCCACATCCAGTTTGACGTGAACAGCGGACCTACAGGATACATCCTGCCACAATGGGTGATTGGTATTGATACAGACATTACTGCTGGAGAGTATGTTTATTGTATACTTTAAAAACAGAAAAAAATGAATAGTTCGAGGTTTTTAGTACATGTATTGAAGAATTGAGAACCTGTTTGGCAGATGGCTGCTTAATGCAGGATAAAAAGCGTGCAGAAAACTCACAGAGGAGCTTTTTTTCTTGACTTTAACCCTGCATTAACCCTTTCCTTCATATAAAGGTGTTTTCACACATTTGCTAACAGAGCAGACCCAGATCAAACAGCTCCTATAGGAGCTGCCTGATAAGAGTCTACTGATCAGGGTCTGCTGTGTTTGCTAATGGAATTTGAAAGATCTGTTTCTTTACTTTCTAAAATGGCTACAATATTCCACCTTTCCGTATTCCATTATAAGAATATTATCCATGAATACTCATTAGGTATTAAAATTTTGAATAATCATAGAACAGAGAAAGGTTTAAGCTTTATCTTGTCTTGTTGGCATCTCTGGGATCCAAACTGTTTGCTTTGGTAATTACAAATTTGCAGGTAGTGTGCAAAGAGTTAACATACATACCCGACTGTTTCAGCTGGATGACTAGTATTCTGTTACGGCTGAAGCCAGACATGCAGAACCAGTATCGTACATTGGCTGCCAGGTTCAATGACATCCACCCATCACTGCTGCTGTTCCTACACAGGCTGCGACAGATAACTATAGAAAATAAGGTTTGTATGGTATTCTGTATCCTACAAATAAGTCTCACGTATTGTTTGTTGTTTTCATTGCTGGTTAAGCCATTATTTCATAAATACACCTTCCTACATCTTGCAAACAGAGTAGACCCAGATCAGACCGGTCCTG
This sequence comes from Azorinus chamasolen, assembly GCA_963576725.1. Lineage (NCBI taxonomy): Eukaryota > Metazoa > Mollusca > Bivalvia > Cardiida > Solecurtidae > Azorinus > Azorinus chamasolen. The sequence goes on along the minus strand of OY755238.1, from coordinate 95,882,827 downwards.
TAGGAGCCATCTAATCATGGTCTGCTCTGGTCTGATATTGATATGATTGTACAATTTCTTCCATGGCCAAACATTTCTGTGTCCATGTGCCATTATGAAAATTAGTATAATTAATGTTCTTTGTGTCATAATTTTTAGATACATAAATATTCATATTGTAAAGGATTGAGTTGCAGATTTAACCATGAGAAGTTTTTTAAATGAAAAATTGACTTAACCCTTTCCTTGATGTCATCATTTTTTCATGCCTTTGCAAACAGTGTAGGCCCAGAGCAGATGACACCTGTGGACTCATCTGATTAAGGTCTGATCTTTTTGCTTTATAGATGATTATGTAGATTTAATTCTGTAATTTGTGCTATGGCCAAAAAATGTTATGATTTCTTGCATAAATATTCATGAGGGAAAGGATTAACTCATTCCTTCATATAAACACCTTTTCATGCATTTGCAAACAGAGCAGACCCAGATCAGATGGCTCCTATAGGAACCATCTGATCTGGGTCTGCTCTGTTTGCTTATGGTATAATACAGATCTAACTCTGCAGTATCTACCAATACTATACAATTCCTATGTACAATTCCTATGTACATAGGCTGTTGTAATAGTTCAGGTAATAAATATTCGTGATGTCTTTATTTCTTACATAAATATTCATGATGGAAAGGGTTAAGTGAGTACTGCCTCACTGGAGTGCCCCTGTCGAAAGGGCACCCCCACCCTGTCGCAGGCACATGGCAAAGGCACCCCACCCAGTCACATTATCCTGACACCGGGCCGACCAGTCCTAGAACTATTCTTTTAATGTCAAGCGTAGACAAGGGAGCTACTAATGACTTTTAATGACTTTTGGTCTGTCGCGGCCGGGGGATCGAACCCATGACCTTCCGTACCGCAGGCTGACGCTCTACAACTGAGCCACACGGCCGGTGGAAAGGGTTAAAGATAAAACTACAATCTATGTATTTACCATAAGTATTCAGACAGACAGATTTAGCCAAACAGTGCAGACTCGGATCAATTGACTCTTGAATGAGCTGTTTGATCAGGGTTGTCACCATTAGCTATTATGTCAGTCTAGTTTAACCCTTTACTTCATGAATATTCATGTAAAAGATGACATCATGAATATTAATTAGATAAAATTTTAAAATTCATTGTATTACTAATATGTTTAGGTGGAACAGACTGTATTAAACATGAGGAGAAGAGATTTGGGTGACAACATCATAGAGATAGAACACACTCATGGCAGCGAGCGATGGTTGGTGTCACGTAAGATGCTTGATGCAAGCAAGATATCGCTACAGGCCAAGTCAGGAGCTGATGTGGAGTCCACAGAAATAGCCCTAGCTTTCCCACTGAAGCCCAGAGATCAAGGGTTATCGCAACAGGTAATTGCAGAATTCTACTATGTGACTGGTTTTCCAACTCACTTGTGTCCTATTGTGACCCATGTTGACTTGTAAGAGTTATGTGTAACTCTTCTGCTGAAAAAATGCTATCTACTTAAACTTCAGCTCTCTGAGCATTTGTTAATGCATATGATATCGTCTGCTTCAATTCTAAAAGAACATATTTCTTTAAAAAATATTGTCAGATTGACAAACAGTTTTGATCCTGATGAGACGCCGAGTTACTCGGCATCTGATGTGGATCCAAACTGTTTGCAAAATTTATTACAGAGTCGCTAGTAGAGTACTATTAAACAGTTAATATAACTCTTTCCCATATGAATATTTATAGAATATTTATTAAAATGGTCAATGAACAAGAGAAGTTTCAGCTATTTTAGAAACTGTACAATCAGTTCTATATAATTCAATAGGCAGACAAAGCTGGCTGTGATCAAACGGGTCCTACAGGTGTCTGGGTCTATTCTGTTTGCAAAGATGTGAAAAAGCATTTATATAAAAGAAAGGGTTTAACTCCATTCTGTTGCAATTTAACTCTTTCCTCCATCAATACGCCTTTCTACGCCACTGTAAAATCACCTGTTGAAACCATTTTGATAAATAGAGCATTTGCTCCTATAGGAGCAAATGCTCTATTTATCACAATGGTTTCAAACTACAAAATTCTAAAGTTTTACTTTTCTCTAGTAAATGCTCCTTTTGGGTAGATTCATTCAAAGAGGTTGGGTCTAAAAATAGCCTATGGAGGAAAGAGTTATACTCTCTTCTGATTTATCCAGAGTTTTGAGAAATTATTGACTAAGTGGCAAACAGCTAATAGATATGAGACACTGTTAGGTGGATTTGTAGCCGTTATTTGAATGGCAAACATCTAATAGATACTTATGAGACACTGTTAGGTATATTTGTAGCCATTATTTGAGTGGCAAACAGCTAATAGATATGAGACACTGTTAGGTATATTTGTAGCCATTATTTGAGTGGCAAACAACTAATAGATACTTATGAGACACTGTTAGGTATATTTGTAGCCATTATTTGTGTGGCAAACAGCTAATAGATACTTATGAGACACTGTTAGGTATATTTGTAGCCATTATTTGAGTGGCAAACAGCTAATAGATATGAGACACTGTTAGGTATATTTGTAGCCATTATTTGAGTGGCAAACAACTAATAGATACTTATGAGACACTGTTAGGTATATTTGTAGCCATTATTTGTGTGGCAAACAGCTAATAGATACTTATGAGACACTGTTAGGTATATTTGAAGCCATTGTTTGCAACTAAGTATTCATCAGCTGCACTAACCCTTTATTCAGTAATGTTTCTTTTAACCCCTTTGCAAACAGAGTAGGCCCAGATCAGACAGCCTATAGGAGCTCAGCTGTCTGATCAAGGTCTGGTGTATTTGCTTACGCAATTAATAATTTATTTTCATGATGTCATTATTTCTTACATGAATATTCATGTAGTTACGGGTTAACGCTCATGAAAAGGACTCCTAATGATTATACATGTACATATTTCTAGAAAAGTTACTTCTCAGACTTTGCAAACTGTTGATGGCATAAGACCCGTCAATTGATTAACCCTTTCCGTCATATAAACATATTTTCACGCCCTTGCAAACTATTTGTATAAACATTCATGGAGTAAAGGATTAAAATTTCAGTTTTTGATTTGACCAAGCAATAAACAAAGTGTATTTTGTAGACGATGCCACCAAAGCAGCCTGTGTTTGCCTTCCTGCCACTCCGGAGCTACGGATTTAGATTTATTGTTCAAGGTCAGCTGTAGTTCACACTATAGAAACTATTAAACAGAAATGAAATGTACTCTTTGTACTTGGGGACTATCTGTTAATTTGTCATTCAGAGCTGTTTACTGCATTTTAGACTTAATAAAAAATAATTATGAAGCTCAATTAGAAATTTATGTTGCACATTTTCAGGATATGGGTCAAAGTCAAACATGGTCAAAAGTTAGGTACCCTCATATCAATATTGTTAACAATAATGTACACCTAGCATCTGTAGGATTTTTAACTCAAGAAAATTCATTATCTGCAGATTCTTACATGAATATTCATCTGACAGGTGAAGGCTAAAGCTTCAGTATCTTTGTGTTCCCAGTCGCTGTAAATGTGTTCACAATCACACAATTGGAAGGTCCAGAATATGTCAAAGGGCCATAACTTTGTCATGCATATTAACTGAATTGTGCCCCTTTGTAAGCTAAGAGGGTTTTGTTTTTGAGATTTTGCATCCACTTGTTTAACCCTTTACCCCATATGTATGCCTTTGCAAACAGAATAGACCCAAATCAGACGGCTCCTACAGGAGCCGTCTGATCAAGGTCTGCTCTGTTTGCTTTTGATATAATAAAGATCTGATTCTACAATTTCTGTCACAATAAAAAGGGAATTGTTTAAGAGTTGTCATCTACTACCATTCTGAGAGTGTTTTTTTCCCTAGAAGTACATATCAAAATGTTATTATATTAAAAGTTATCAGAGTGTCAAACAGTGTTTATGTTGACTTGGCAGCTCATACAGATCCAGAGTAACTGCATTGTTTATCACAAATTTGCTGCTAGAGTGTAAAGAATCAATTAATTTCACTGTGTGTGTTTGTTTAGGGGACTTTGATGTGCCATCTAGCCGTGAAGATGTGGACAGAGATAGTTCCTGGAACCAGTGGCTCAGAAATGAGATTCACACTTTGTTCCTTGATGCTCTTGAAGTGTTCAAGGTTAGTTCTTCTTAATTTTATTTTTTTTTAGCTTCTATGATATCTAAATATTCAGTTTGGGCTTGACGAATAACAAATACACGATTTTGGCAAGGCTGTATTCTAGTAAATCGATTACTCAAATGTATCATTACAACTTACAGCTCTACCTTTTAGGCAGGTCGCTGCTTAATGCAAGTTATGCAGAAAGCTCCCTTGGGAGCTTTCTCCATGACTTTCAACCTGCCTTAAGCTGCTACCTTTCTGAAAGACCAGTTTTGATACTAATTTTAATGTCCGGTTTAGAGGGGTTCTACTGTATTGTAAATGCTTTAATTTTCATTCTCTAGAATCACTCTGATTTCACCAACATGGAGGCAGTATGTTCGTTCCTACAGTTTGTTCCAATGGAGGATGAGGTTTTGGAATTTTTCAAACCTGTAGCTGTTGACATACTGAAGAAGCTTAAGGCCAAACCCTGTGTACCAACCCAGCCCAACAGTCAAGGTAATCATTTTCTTAATTCAACCTTTACCTGATAGAGAAACATTCTCAAGCCTTTGCAAACAGAGTATACCCAGATCAGATGGCTCCTGTAGGAGCCATCTGATCAGGGTCTGCTCTGTTTGCTTTTGAAATGATAAAGGTCTGATTCTGCAGTTTCTGCCATGCCCTTTACCTGATATAAACACCTTTTAAGGTACAAAATTTATTTTGTGGCAAAAGAATGTAACCTTTTCTCCCATAAACATGTCTTTTTATGCCTTTGTTTGCTTTGTTTATGAAATAAGATTCTACAGTGTCTACCATGGACAAATATTCCTGTGTTCATGTTCCATTATGAAAATTAATGTAATTAATATGCATGATGTCATTGTCTCTTACATGAATATTCATGGAATAATGGGTTTGAACATTTTTTCCATCTTGCGATGTTTACATACCTATATGTTGTTTCTTTATGTAGGCGTCATCAGTTGGAAGATCCCCTCCCAGACAGTGCGTGTTCGTGATTCGCTGGTACGATCTGTCATCACACCAGAGTTACTACAGGAGCATCTGAATCTTTTCTATCTCCATGGTGACGTGGCGGCCATGTTGAATCCCACGCTGACTTCCTGTCTTGGTATAGAGATGCTGACATCGGAGCATCTGTTTCAGCTGGGCAAGGCTCTGATACAGAATATAGGCTCCCATTGCAGTATGTTTTTTGTGTTATTTGTATTGCATACAAGTGTGTGAAAAGAGATTCACTGTTAATACCTTCGCTTTCTATTCATGTCAATATACCTACCTGTAAATAGTGAAGACCCAGATTAGACAGCTACTGCAGGAGCTGGCTCATCAGGGTCTGCACTATTTACAAGTTGATTGTGCAACCAGTGCACTCCACAGCAGTGATTGCACTGCGAAGTTCTTGTACACAGTGAAGATATATGTAATTATACAACAGGGCATGGGTAAAGAAGGAGAAATATATTTTAAAATTCAGCAAGAGAAGGGTTAAACCTGTCTTCAGGGACTCTCCAAAGTCTACATCTGGGGTTTTAACCTTTCCCCTTCTATGTTTATTCTAAATGTCAATACCTACTGAATATTCATAGACAACATAGTTATAATGAAATACGGAAGGTGGAACTTTGTAGCCATTTTAGAAAGTAAAGAAACATCTTTCAAATTCCATTAGCAAACAGAGCAGACCCTCTAGGAGCTGTCTGACCTGGGTCTGCTCTGTTCGCAAATGAGTGTCAATGCGTTAATATGAAGAAAAGGCTTAAGACGGTTGGTAGCTTAACCCATTTCCTTATAGTGTTGCTTTTTGACACCTCTGTAAAAGTCACTGCTTGAAACTATTGTGGTGAATGGTTTCAAAACTAACTGCACAATTCTAAAATTTTCCTTTTCACTTTTAGTAAGTTATCCTTTTCAGTATATTTATTTGAAGAGATTGGATCTTAAAATCGCCTATGAGGGAATGGGTTAAAACCGGTGGTAGTTTAATGAAAAATGAAAGGGTTTTCAACATTACTTGTGTCCTACATTAAACCATTACCTCAAAGGCTATTTTTAGATACAACCTTTTTTGAAAAAATCTACTGAAAAGGAGCATTAACTAGAGAAAAGGAAACTTTTACAAAATTTGTAGCTTGAAACCATTGTGATAAATAGAGCATTTGCTCCTAAAGGAGCAAATGCTCTTTTTATTACAATGATTTCACAAAGTGACTTATACAGAGTCGTCAAAAGTCGTCAATATGAGGGAATGGGTTAAGCAACCAACTGCTCTTATAGACTCCCATGCTTATTCATAATAAGGTCACTGTAGACATGTTCTACTCGCAAATATTTTCTAATGGTTCTCTTCCAAGCCTTATATTGTTTGTACTCAGTCAAGACAATTATAATAAGTACCAACAAGATAGTGTTGGCTGAAAATAACAGACTTTTAGTTGTTTGTCCATGTGTTTGTCTACCAATCTATCTGTATGTTATACTTTTTTGTCATATTTTTTTGTCATACATGTATGTTCCCTATTAATTAGTTTAATTATGTCTCCCCCATATTTATATGGGGGAGACGATAACTTCAATATGCCTGATGCCAGTTGATTGAAACTTCATATATGGAAAGAGCATAATGAGAGGAAGTGTCATGCACAAGGTCCATAACTCTGGCTTCACTAATATAGGAGTTATTGCCCCTTGTAAAAACAACAACACTTTTTTGTCCTGACGATAACTTCAATATGCCTGATGCCAAAAGATTGAAACTTCATATATAGAAAGAGCATAATGGGAGGAAGTGTCATGCACAAGGTCAATAACTCTGGCTTCACTAATACATGTATAGGAGTTATTACCCCTTGTAAAAAAATGCCTACTTTTTGTCCGGACGATAACTCCTATTTGGCTCATGCCATTGGATTGAAACTTCATATATGGAAAGATCCTGACGAGAGGATTTGTCATACACAAGGTCCATAACTCTGACTTCACTAATAATGGAGTTATTGCCCTTGTAATGTTTTTCACAATTTTTTGTCCAGACGATAACTCCTATATGGCTCATGCCATTGGAGTGAAACTTCATACATGGAAAGATCATGATAAGAGAAAGTGTCATGCTCAAAGTCCATAACTCTGGCTTCACTAATATATGAGTTATTGCCCTTTTTTTTTTTTAAAAAACACAATTTTTCGTCAGGATGATAACTCCTACATGGCACATGCCATTGGAGTGAAACTTCATACATGGAAAGATCATGATAAGTGAAAGTGTCATGCATAAGGTCCTTAACTCTGGCTTCAATAAATTTAGAGTTATTGCCCCTTGTACATTTGTTAAATGCTTTCTTGCCCGGATGATAACTCCTACAGAGCTCTTGCCATCCTATTGAAACTTCATTCATGGAAAGAGCATGGTGAGAGAAAGTGTCATGAACAAGGGCCATAACTCTGGCTACAATACTTTTGGAGTTATTGCCCTTTGTTACATTATTTGTCCGATCAATAACTCCTGTTCGACTGATGCTATTGGAATGACATTTCATTTACGGAAAGAGCATGATGAAAGTAAGTGTCATGCACAAGGGCCATGACTCTGGTATCAATATTTTTGGAGTTATTAGCTGTTATCATTTTCTTCTTGAAAAATGTGGTGTGGAAAGCGCATAATGAGGGGAAGTATCAATCATCAATCCACAACATTTTTAGTGATTTCTATTTACATATTGCTTTTATTAGAGGGGAGACATCCATTTTTGTGACAAAAACCTCTAGTTTTTATAATGCCATATGGAATTTTTGCAAAGGGTTGGAAGGGCATATTTATGGAGTAAAACGTAAACAGTAGACCCAGATTAGATGGCTCCTGTGGGGTCCATCCGATCAGAGTGCTCTGTTTGCTTATGATATTATAAGGATATAATTATACAGTTTCTGCCATGGCCAAACCTTCCTGTGTTCCAATTGCCATGATAAAAACTTATCTCATTAATATCCATGATGTCATTATTAGGGCTCTTCACTGAAAATGCAGGAGCCCTATAGTAATCACATTTTCTGTCCGTCCGTCCTTTCATCTGTCAGTCCGTCTGTCAACACTTTTGATGTGACACAATAACTCAAACAGTACTTCACATATTGGTTTCATATTAAGGGCATATGCTTAGTATCATCAGAGGAAGACGCCTATAGTTTTTAGGCTGAATCAGGTCACTATGTCTATTTTCTAATATCTCTCTGCCAAACCTGAAATTGTTGGTAGAATTACTTTATCAAGACAGTTCTAATTAGTACCAACAAGATAGTGTTGGCAGAAAATAACAGATTTTTAGTTGTTTGTCCATTTGTTTGTCTACCAATCTATCTGTACATGTATGTTATATTTCGGTTTTTTCGTCATATGTTCCCTATTAATTAGTTTAATTATTTTAATGGCACATGGACACCTGAATTTTTGCAAAGGGTCAGAAAGGCATATTTATGGAGTAAACAGTAGACCCAGTAGTAGCCATCTGACCAGGGTCTGGGTCTACTCTGTTTGTTTATGAAATAATATAATTCAACAGTTTCTGCCAAGGCCAAATATTCTTGTGTTCCTATTGCCATGATAAAAACTTATCTTATTAATATTCATGATGTCATTATTTCTTACATGAATTTTCAGGGAATAAAGGGTTACTGCACAATTTATTTTGTATTTGTACTGTTTACATCAGGTGATGAAGAAGTTGTCAATGTGTCACGTTGGCTGGCCTGCATGTACCGCAGTCTTGACGAGTTTCAACATGATGACAGCATTCTGGGAAAACTTGAAACTCTGGCCACCCTTCCTCTGACAGAAGGAAAACTTGTGTCAGTTCAAAACAACACACTGTTCTTTTCAATATCCACAGCTGATGTTAAAAAACGCAAAGGAAAAGGTAGATTATTCACTCTTTCTCTCAGTGGTTGTTTTGACAGTGGGTGTATTGACAATGTTATCTCATATTGTTGATCCAGATTATTTTTTGAGTAACTGGGTACAAACTATTTGACATTTAACCATTTCCCTCATTTCCGTTCTACACCTCTGTAATAACCACTTCTTGAAACCATTGTAAAAATTCTGAATTCTAAAATTTTACTTTTCGCTAGTAAATTCTCCTTTTGGGTAGATTCATTCAAAGGGTTGGGTCTAAAAATAGCCTATGGAGGAAAGGGTTAACTCTTTACACCATAGACAAGACTTCTAATGTCTTCGCAAACAGAATAGACCCAGATCAGACAACTCCTGATTATACAATTTGTGCCATGATCTAAAATTCCTTTTGTTAAAAATGCCATCATAAAATTTCAGCCAATTAACCCTTTACTAAAAAAAATACCCCTTTCTGTGGGTTTACAGAGTAGACCCAGATCAGATGACTCCTATAGGAACCGTCTGATCAGGGTCTGCTCTGTTTTCCTATGATATAATATAGAACTGATTCTACATTTTCGGCTATGGCCAAAACATTTTGTGCTCATATATCTACCATTATAAAAATGCTGCTAATTTGATATTCATGATGTCAATAGTTCAGTTTCTGCTCCATTTGCTTATACAGTAAAACCTCTCTATTACAGCCACTAAATTACATCAAGTATTTTGTGTTAAAGGCAATTAACAAAATTAAGTGGTTGTTATAGAGAGGTTTTACTGTATATATAGATACTGCAATGTCCAACATTTCTTTTGCTCACATGCCATTATAAAAATGGATCTAATTAATATTCATGACATCATGACTATTCATAGAGTAAAGAGTTAATAAATATCAATCAATTTTGCTGAAGTTGTTCTCGTCCTCATTTATTTACAGATTTGCTGTTATTCTTACAACAAGACTTTAACTGCATTCATCCCATGTTACTTGACACTGGAGACAAAGAGGTGGACAGTCAAGTTCAGAAACTATTGGTTAAACTTGGTGTGAAGCAGTTAACTCCCTTTGATATCATCAATCATCACATTCTGCCTGTACTGAAGTCAGATACCTGGAAAGTATGTTCTCTGTTTCTCTCAGTTTCATAATAACAATGTTTTTTATGAAATTTCTGGACCCCAAGCATATTTTTTACCTCTGTTTGACCGTTGCCTAGCATACGTTGTGCCTGTCTGCTTTATCCAGGTCTACAGATAAAGGTGCATTCCCAAATAATGAAAAAGTCATTTATCCAACAAACCCTATACTGTGACCACTCTTTAGAATCGTCTCTTCTCTAATATACATCAAAATCAGGTCACCTTAATAGTCCAACCTGATCTTGATATAAGTGTTTGCATTAATAGTACTTTCTTAGGTCTAAACCACAGGGGGCCATTTGGTGGGTCTACATGGTCTAAAAGGTAAAAAAAATGATTGGGTCGATTTAGTGTTATGTTATATACAAGGGGTCTAACTACCCACTCGCAAATTTCACGACCGATTCGAAATAACGCCCGGTTTTGGACAGCCAAGATGGAATAACCACTAATATTTGGTATGAACCTGAAGCTGGGACATTGTACTTTTCAAATAATATAACTTTTGATACGTTCCGACTAAGCCGTAGCCACTGCCGACATGAAAATCCTACAAAATACACTGATTTTGCTTACTCAAACGAGATCTCGCAACAACGATTTGCCGCTTGGACCCCGTGTAAAACGGCCATAATCACGATGCCTTGAGACAAAACGATTGTGCAATCAATACAGGCGAATTTTCGTGCAATTAGCAGATATAATCTCTGTCAGGCTACTACGAGTCATGTGACCCGCTTCCATGACAATAACTACATCCGCGTGTCTGTTTCTTGTTTGCCCTATAAGCGTTAGCGAGAATGCAGGGCACCATCCCTCGGTCAACAGGTGCCTTTTGACTGGCTAAGTAGAAACTAGGTCAAGTTGTTGCGAGATCTCGTCCGACTAAGAAAAATCGGCGTATTGTGGAGGAATTCACGTCGGTACTGGCTACGGCTTAGTCGGACTGTATCAAAAGCTATATTATTTGAAAAGTACAAGGTCCCAGCTTCATGTTCGTACCAAACATTAGTGGTTATTTTACCTTGGTAGTCCAAAACCGGGCGTTATTTAGAATCGACATGAAAATTTAGAATGGATAGTTAGACCCCTTGTATATAACACTAAATCGACCCAATCATTTTTTTTACCTTTTAGACCATGTAGACCCACGAATTGGCCCCCTGTGGTCTAAACAGGGTCGACATGGTTTCTATTTATATGTTCTGTATATTAATGTTCTTGTCATGTGGACCATATTGAAACTTGATCTACCAAATATGTAATCCACTTAACCCTTTCCCTCATATAAACATGTTTTCACGCATTTGCAAGCAGAGTAGACCTAGATCAGATGGCTCCTATAGAAGTCCTCTGATCAGGGTCTGCTCTGTTAATAGAATTTGAAAGATCTGTTCCTTTGGTTTCTAAAGCAGCAACAATTTTTCACCTTCCATATTTCGTTATTACTATTTTGTCCATAAACAATCAGTAGGTATTTAAATTTGTAATAAACACAGAACAGGGAAATGGTTAAAATAAAGTCATTATTATTATTATTATTGTAACCCTTTACTAATCGACCAAAAGTCATAAAACTTCATATAAATTTGGAATATTTCGTATGCGACTAGTAATGCTTGACTCTATATGGCAAGTTTGTGACAAATGAGAATTGGGATGCATCCTATTCCTGTGGACACAATTCTAGTTATAACTCCGCAAACAAATTTTGAGGGGGTTATACTGGAATTGCCTTGTCTGCCAGTCGGTCAGGCGGTTGGTCAGTCAGGCGGTTGGTTGGTATGTCAGTCCATCAGCGTGGATAGTAGGTGTTGTAGACTCCTCCTTCAATTTGAATGTTATTGAATTTATATTTGGCATACATAATAATTAACAACAAATAGAAGATTTGCTAGGTCTAAGTTTCATATGTTTAGCACTGGGTAACGCAGAATTAATCTCCGCTTGAACTTAAGAATATTTTTGCCTTTTATGATATGAAATAGTGATAGTTGATGTCACAAACTCCTCCTTCCTTTTGCAAGTCATTGAATTGATACTTTCCATACATAATAACCACAAATAGTAAAATACAAAAATTTTTATGTGCTTAGCGCCAGGCTTTAAATAATTATCTCCCCATGAACTTGGTAGTTGGTGTTGCAAACGGACTAAAGTATTTATCAGATTCCTTTGATAGTTTGTACACATAGTCTCTTTGAAATGTAAATATGCATAGCATAATTATTTTCAGTATCTAACAATTCATACAGGAGTTATCTGCCTCTGGATTGGAATCATAAGTGTTGCTAGTCAATAAAATTTGTAGAGTGAACATCTACAGTTTTCAATATAATTTACTGAAAGTTGATGCACATGATGTCTATGAAGTGTACATATGCATCACATGCATTTTTGTCAAGCTCACTTGCAGTGAGCTCGACATAATCACCACAATGTCTGCGCATGGGGGGTGTATGTTAGTGTGTGCGTTGGTCCAGTCTTGTCCTGGCTCTAACTCAGAACTCCATTGATGGATTGTCAAATGACTAGGCATAAATGTTTCTCTAGAAGGTATGGCATGTCATGTGCAAAAACCAGGTCATTAGATGAAAGTTCAAGGTCGACTTGGAGATCAATGGTCAAAAACATGTACTTTTTTGCTTGTCCGGGCTCTAATTCCAAACTCCATAGATGCATTGTGTAATGACTTGGAATAAATGCTCCTCTAGAAGGTCAGCATGTCGTTCGAAAAAACCAGGTCAGTAACTGAAAGGTCAAGGTCATACTTAGGGGTCAAGGGTCAAAAGCATGTACTTTTTGGCTTGTCCGGGCTCTAACTCAGAACTCTATAGATGGATTGTGAAATAAATAGGCATAAATGTTTCTCTAAAAGGTATGGTGTGTCACATGCAAAATCCAGGTCAGTAGCTGAAAGGTCAAGGTCATACTTAGAGGTCAAAGGTCAAAAACATGTATTTTTTGCTTGTCCGGGCTCTATCTCAAAACTCTGTGGATGGATTGTGAAATGACTTTGCATAAATTTTCTCTAGAAGGTACGGCATGTCACTCCCAAACACCAAGTCAGTAGCAGAAAGGTCAAGGTCATACTTAGAGGTCAAAGGTCAAAAACATGTATTGGTTTGCTTGTCGGGCTTTAACTCAAAACTCCATGGATGGATTGGGAAATGACTATGCATAAATGTTTTTCTAGAAGGTATGGTGTGTCACACACAAAAACCAGGTCAGTAGCTGAAAGGTCAAGGTTACTCTTTGAGGTTAAAAGTCATATTTCACGTATGCCTATAATAAAAAAGTATAATTACCCTTTACTTGATATTCATGCCTTTTTATGCTTTTGCAAAGTAGATCCAGATCAGGCATTCATATAGGAGCTAACTGATAAGGATCTGCTCTAACTTTTGCATGTACAATTGGTGAATGGCCAGCGGGTTCGACACGTTGCCTGTGGGCATTCTAGTTTTCAGTATTAACATACAGGAGTTGTCAGCCCTCGAATTTGCTATCAAAGCTGCTGTATATGAGTATTTATCAGTATTAGTGACAGTTCTAGTTTCTCTTCCTGTTCCAGACAAAGGGTGATGATACGCTGATGGCATATCTCGTCTACATACGGGAGCAGGTGAACATTGAGCCCGCTGTCTGTAATCTGGAGGATTTGAAGGAAGTCGCCCGAGTTGTGACAAACAAAGGTGTCAAATGCCCACACCTTGAACCTGTGCACTTCCCTACACAGTACGGAAACCCTGTGAATCTGCAGGAAACTTTCAAAGGTAGGTCACAGTTTTCCTATATAACCATTTACTCCCTAAATACGCTTTTGCAAATAGAGTAGACCAAGATCAGTTTGTGTCTTAGGATCCAAGCTGTGTGACACTGTATTGAAAGTTTCTCAAAAGCTTAACCCTTTATCTCATGAATATTTATGTAAAGAAATAAATTACTATATGAATATTTATTAGTTTAATTTTTGTTAAGGCATCTATACAATAATGTTTGGCGTTGGCAGACCCTGTAGAATCAGGTCTATATGATTCCATACACAAACAGGGCAGACCCTGTAGAATCAGATCTATATAATTCCATACACAAACAGGGCAGACTCTGTAGAATCAGATCTATATAATTCCATACGCAAACAGAGCAGACTTCTGTAGCAGTCGTCTGATATGGGCGGGGCTGTAGATAAGAGGCTAATGTAGGAAATCTAAGTTATTAATAAATAGTTATTATATTTCTCCGCCAAATCCTATCTTGCTTCTACTGATTGGAATCGCCTCATTAAGGTGAATCTAATGAGTGACGGCATGATAAGGTTTGGCTGAGAAATAAGAGATTTTGATAGATCAGTACGCATCTTATTTGCAGTCCTAGATCTGGGCCTTTTCTGTTTGCAAAGATGTGAAAAGGTATGTAAATCAGGGAAAGGGTTAACCTATGCCTTACTACACCTTTGCAGAGTATTATCAGGGTCTGCTCTGTTTGCTTTAGCTGTAATATAGGCCTGATTCTACATTTTCTGTCACAATAAAAATGATTTTGTTCATAGTACCACTATAAAAACTCAGTGAGTTAATATTCATTATTGCTTGCCTGAATATTCATGGAGTAAAGGGTTGAATAGAATTGAGGACTGGTTTATAACCTATAGCTGATTGTTGCAGCCTGCTTGTGTTGGTTTTTTTCAGGCTATTCCTGGACATTGTTGGATCTCCGCTACATACCAAACAACAGCACGCCAGCTACCATCACCCACTGCCACAACTTTTTCTCCAAGTTAGGTGTTGAGAACTTCCTTTCTGTTAGAAAGAAGAATGTCTGCCTCACACAGAATGAGCTGGTAAGACTAGTAGATGTTGATTCAGACATGATGATTAACTTTTACCCTTAATCTCATGAATAATAACGCTTTACTCCATGAATATTTATGGAAGAAATGATGAAATTATGGATATTAATTAGATTAATTATACCCCCACAAACAAAGTTGTTAGGTTTTTTGGGGGGAGGGGGGGGGTATACTGAAGTCACCTAGTCCGTCCGTCCGTTCGTTCGTACGCTTGTCCGGATCATAACTTCCAAAGTATAAAACCTATTGACTTCAAACTTTATATACAGATAGATCACATTGACTGCAAGTGCAATGCTTAAGGTCCATAATTATACCCCCACAGAGTTTGAGGGGGGTATACTGGAATCAGCCTGTCGGTCGGTCTGTCTGCAAAATCTTGTACGGCGAACTCCTCCTTCAGTTTCAACCCGATTCACTTGACACTTGGCATAATTGTTAATCAGGAGTAGTAGATGTGCAAGACACAAATTTCAGGTCTCTGTGACCTTGACCTTGAGCTTTGGCCTTGAAATTGGTCTTGAAATTGCAAAAGCTTGTACTTTGAACTCCTCCTTCACATTCAACCTGATTCACTTGATACTTGGCATAAATGTTACTCAGGAGTAGTAGATGTGTAAGACACAAATTTCAGGTCTCTGTGACCTTGACCTTGAGCTTTGGCCATGAAATTGGTCTTGAAATTGGCAGGCAAAATCTTGTACTTTGAACTCCTCCTTCGCTTTCAACCTGATTCACTTGATACTTGGCATACATGTTACTCAGGAGTAGTAGATGTGCAAGACACAAATTTCAGGTCTCTGTGACCTTGACCTTGACCTTTGGTCTTGAAATTGGTCTTAAAATTGGCAGGCAAAATCTTGTACTTTGAACTCCTCCTTCAATTTCAACCTGATTCACTTGATACTTGGCATAAATGTTACTCAGGAGTAGTAGATGTGCAAGACACAAATTTAAAATCTCTGTGACCTTGACCGTTGGCCTTGAAGTTGGTCTTAAAATTGGCAGGCAAAATCTTGTACTTTGAACTCCTCCTTCACTTTCAACCTGATTCACTTGATACTTGGCATAAATGTTACTCAGGAGTAGTAGATGTGCAAGACACAAATTTAAAATCTCTGTGACCTTGACCTTTGGCCTTGAAATTGGTCTTAAAATTGGCAGGCAAAATCTTGTACGGCGAACTCCTCCTTCACTTTCAACCTGATTTACTTGATACTTGGCATAAATGTTACTCAGGAGTAGTAGATGTGCAAGACACAAATTTCAGGTCTCTGTGACCTTGACCTTTGGCCTTGAAATTGGTCTTGAAATTGGCAGGCAAAAGCTTGTACTTTGAACTCCTCCTTCACATTCAACCTGATTCACTTGATACTTGGCATAAATGTTACTCAGGAGTAGTAGATGTGTAAGACACAAATTTCAGGTCTCTGTGACCTTGACCTTGAGCTTTGGCCATGAAATTGGTCTTGAAATTGGCAGGCAAAATCTTGAACTCCTCCTTCGCTTTCAACCTGATTCACTTGATACTTGGCATACATGTTACTCAGGAGTAGTAGATGTGCAAGACACAAACTTCAGGTCTCTGTGACATTGACCTTGACCTTTGGCCTTGAAATTAGTCTTGAAATTGGCAGGCAAAAGCTTGTACTTTGAACTCCTCCTTCAATTTCAACCTGATTCACTTGATACATGGCATAAATGTTACTCAGTAGTAGTAGATATGCAAGACACAAATTTCAGGTCTCTGTGACCTTGACCTTGACCTTTGGTCTTGAAATTGGTCTAAAATTGGCAGGCAAAATCTTGTACTTTGAACTCCTCCTTCAATTTCAACCTGATTCACTTGATACTTGGCATAAATGTTACTCAGGAGTAGTAGATGTGCAAGACACAAATTTAAAATCTCTGTGACCTTGACCGTTGGCCTTGAAGTTGGTCTTAAAATTGGCAGGCAAAATCTTGTACTTTGAACTCCTCCTTCACTTTCAACCTGATATACTTGATACTTGGCATAAATGTTACTCAAGAGTAGTAGATGTGCAAGACACAAATTTAAAATCTCTGTGACCTTGACCTTTGGCCTTGAAATTGGTCTTAAAATTGGCAGGCAAAATCTTGTACGGCAAACTCCTCCTTCACTTTCAACCTGATTTACTTGATACTTGGCATAAATGTTACTCAGGAGTAGTAGATGTGCAAGACACAAATTTCAGGTCTCTGTGACCTTGACCTTGACCTTTGGCCTTGAAGTTGGCAGGCGAAATCTTGTACTTTGAACTCCTCCTTCAATTTCAACCTGATTCACTTGATACTTGGCATAAATAACAGAATTTTCTCTATTTGAACTTTGGGTAATTTTGTTATTTGGTACTGTTACATGTTCAAAACTTGGATTTGCAATCAAGGCTGCCGTGTGGGGGTATTCATCACCTTTAGTGATAGTTCTAGTTCTGTCTGCAGTATTTTTTGAGTTATTGCCCTTTGTTATTTTTGTCAAAATCTGGCTTGTCTGGATCATAACTTCCAAAGTATAAAAGCTATTGACTTCAAACTTCATATACAGATAGACCACATTGAACCCAAGTGCAATGCACAAGGTCCATAATTCTGTCTGCAATACTTTTTGAGTTATTGTCCTTTGTTAATGTTGTCAATATCTGGCTTGTTTTAAATAAATAATAAGAATTTCTGGAGCTTTTCTCTATCATACCTCGACAGAACTTTTTTTAATTTTGCAGTATTGTTGAACACCATCTGAAGTTCTGAACCTGTGATGAAGGTTTTGATTTGTCGCTTCGTGCATGAATGAATGATCTCCCTTTTCGTAATTTAACAAATGAAAATTTTACGGTCAGGAGCTTTTTTTCTATAACCCAATCTCTGTGTTAAATGTGCTAGTGGGGGTATACATCACCTTAAGTGGTAGTTCTAGTTTTTAGCTTGTCTGTTTTTCGAAGAAAAAAATACAAGCTATTTTTGTTGTTCCGGTGTCCCCGTTGTCGTCGTTGTCCTTAACATTACGATAACTTTAACATTGACGGCTACAATCGAACAGACGATTGTTGGTATCTGCATGCGATTCTTTTATTTAAATGGCATCATTGCAAACGTGTAGAAAGGCGTGTTTATGGAGTAAAAGGTTAATGTAAGACTTTTTATAGAGGCGTCGAAAGGCAGGGAATGGATTAAGGAATGAGATTAACATTCAACTATTTGAATGATTGAATAGTTTCGGTTTGTTCATTTTTAGGCCCATTCGCCATGGAGTGTTGTGTGTGAGATTTGGCCAAGTAATGAGACAGAATACATAATAGAGGATTACCAATGTGAAGAGCTCGAGGGCTTGATCAAAGAAAACAAATTCCCAGCAGGACAGGAGTACGAACATCAGATGCGACACCTGTGCAAGTACCTGGATAAAAACTGGGATGGGAAGTTTTCACGCTTCGTTCACACCCAAGTCAGGGATAAGAACAAAAAGCCTCTGAAAGACACAGAATCTTCGTTCAGTATCTTACTAAAAAGATCCAGCTGGTTGCCAGCTGTTCAGACAAACTTTGGGCCTTGCTTTGACAGAGGATTTAAGCCCGAGCAACGTGTTGTGATTCAGGAACCAATCAATCTGTACGTAAGGTCTGAGCAAGTGGAAAGACTGCTGTCCCAGAAAGTGTTGTATCTGGATGTGAATCTCGGCATGAGCTCATTCCTGCAATTTTTAGGATTAAAAAACTCTGTTACTATAGAAACTGTGAAAAACTCTTTGCTAGAATGGAGTGCAAGAAAAGATCCAGACATTGCTGCTGAATTTTATACATCAATAGATCACATGACCAATGTGTACACTTACCTTAGTCAACAGCTGTCAATGCAGGAATTTCAAGACATTATGCGTGAGCAACCAGTGTACTTCGTCCCCAGAATGCCCATCCAGCAAAACAATGATGAAGTTGTTGGGAAAATGCTGAGAGGTAAAGAGGTGTGGCTGGCTGACAGAACACGTTTATTTGTAAAATACAGAAAATTGCTTGAAGACAGTCATTCTGAACTGGCAGGTAAACAGATTATTGCAGCATATTACTATAATTCTCCGGATATATTGGATATCTTCAGACAGGTAGGAAAACTTGACCTACAACCAAAAACTGAGGAATACCTAGACCTGTTAGGATTGATGTGTTACACAAACTCACCGAAGGATCCACAAGTGTTTTCAGACGTGTTATACATCTTTACAATCTTAGGACAGGTGCTGAACTCCATTTCAGAAGAACAGGACAACCAAAGGATCGCAGGAATGGTATTAGATGTGCAGAAAACCACCATCAAAAGAAAAATACAGAAGATGAACGTATGTAAAGTTTATAAATGCAACCTAAATGTACTGAAAAAAAAATATTTTAAAGAGTCTTAGAATTATGGAGATATGATTTGAATTCTATTATTACAACAGTTTAGTTGATCTATAGAACCTGTCCTAGGGAGCCATTAAAAAAATGGTCTAATTATGGGTATGTAAGGCAGGTGGTAGCTTAACCCTTTTATACATTGGCTATTTTTAGACCCAAACACTTTGAATGAATCTACCCAAAGGGAGCATTTATTAGAGAAAAGAAAAACTTTAGAAAGTTGTAGTTTGAAACCGTTGTGATAAATAGAGCATTTGATCCTATAGGAGCAAATGCACTATTTATCTAAATGGTTTCAAGAGGTGCTTTTTACAGAGAGGTGTATTTAAGGAGGAAATGGTTAATGCAGGTTTAAAGTAATGAAAGCTCCTATACTTTTGCCCTACATTAAATAACTACCTGCCTTTCACTCAATATATACTGGACACTCAGCTAGTAGTCACAAATGAAGTCTGAAATAAACTTTCCATAAACAAGAATACAGTAAAAACCCTCTTAACTGGACGTTCAAATTTGTATCAATTTTGGTTTGTAAGATTAGAGGCATCTTAACCCTTCGCTTGCTATTCACATCAATATACCTACCTGTAAATAGTGAAGACCCAGATGAGACAGCTCCTGCAGGAGCTGTCTCATCAAGGTCTGCACTATTTACAAGTTTATTGTGCAACCAGTGCACTCTACAGCAGTGATTGCACAGCGAAATACTTGTACACAGTGAAAATATATGTAATTATACAACAGCGCATGAGTTAAGAAGGAGAAATGTATTTTAAAATTCAGCAAGTGAAGGGTTAATGCAGGAGCTTTCTGTCTGACATTTACCCTGTATTAACCCTTTCCTTGTTCTATATTTAGTCTAAATTTCAATACCTATTGAATATTCATGGACAAATTAGTTATAATGTAATATGTGGAATATTGTAGCCATTTTAGATACGAAAGAACTAATCCTTCAAATTCCATTAGCAAACGGAGCAGATGCTGATCAGACGGCTCATATAGGAGCGTCTGATCTGGGTCTAATCTGTTTGCAAATGCATGAAAACACATTTATATGAGGGACAGGGCTATTGAGATACTCCTATAAGCGTTGGGATCCAGATTAGCCCTTATTTATTATATCGTTCAAACATAACGTTATAAAGTGACGTCATTGTTACAGACGTTTTCCCGTATGGCGCCAAAGATTAAGATGACGTTACTTTACCAAAATGTGTAATTGAATGTATGCATGTATTGAGCATGTTGAATAGCTATCGCACAATAACTCATGACTAATGAAATGTATATATATAAACCAGGGTGAAAACACAGTTACTTTAAGAAATCTGAGAGAAACTGGTGTACTATTTCTTGCCTCATCACTCATTTAATCATCAGCGCGCAAAGGATATTACTTGAATTAAAATCGGCTGAACAATTTGTCGTTTTTCGTGTTAAGATTGCGTTAGAATAGGGCTAATCCTACTGTAATTTGAAATTTGCGACGGTATATGAGGTTTTTAACGGTCTTAAATTATTTTAATGACTCCGCCTTTGGCGTCGCCATTAAAATAATTTGCGACCGTTAAAAACCTCATATACCGTCGCAAATTTCAAGTTACAGTAGGGTTAACCCTATAATTACACCTTGTGTCTTGAGCCCTGAACAGGATATGGGCAAACACAGGTTTGACTGTTTCCTTTATTCAGCAAAGGTCAAGATGAGATGCATATATTGAAACATTTTCAAGAATAACTTCTTCATTTTTCCACCAAGCCAATTGTTGTGACCACTCTCTAGAATCGTCTTTTCGAGACAATTCTAAAGAGTGGTCACAATATAGGGTTTGGTGGAGAAATGACAATTTTAGTACTTGCATGTTTATCTGTTGCTGTGATTCAGGTCTTCCCAACTACAAAGCAGAAATGGGTCAGCTTGGAAGACAGACCGATGATTGCTGATAACCGGGATTGGGAGAGACGGTTTGCAGATAAAGTGGGTGTGCATTTTCTTGACTTAGAAGATAAGCTTGCGCCTCGCGGAACAAAGCCAGGAGTGCGAAGAGGTTACCAAATCTACCGGAATAAAGGACCAGGTGTTTATCATGATTGTAGATACTTATAACCTACCAATTTCCCCATCATAATGAGTTTATGAATATTCATGCTAGGTATAATGACATGAATATTTATAAGCTGAATTTTTACAGAATGACAAATTCATACAGGATGGTTTGGTAATGGTAGAAACTATCATGAAACTATCATCATATCTGACATGCATGTGCAAAATACGGAGGCGAACATTTTTAGGGGTGACTTATTAAGGTCAAGGTCATACATCAAGGTCAAAGGTCAAATCGGAGCCATAGTGTTTCACAAACACATCTTGTTAACCCTTTTACCTGATGGAAGAAATACTGGTAATGAAATCATGAATACTGATTCAATAAATTATGAACACATGTTTCTTTTGGTCATGATAAAATCAGATCTGTATTATTTTCAGTAGTAAACAGAGCAGATCCTAATCAGATAGCTCCTACAGGAGCTGTCTACTCTGCCTCTACTCTGTCTGTAAAGGTGTGAAAAGGCATCTCCAAAGGATAACGGGTTACATTGCAAAAGTTTGCTCAATTGGAATAAGATGATGTTTGACACTCAAGTTGTATTTTTATCCCTCCTTCTGAAAAAAATTGGGGTATATTGCTTTGCACAATGTCATGTCGGTTGGTAGACTAAATGGTTTCTGATCAATAACTCATAAACCTCTCGGCGTAGGATCTTAAAACTTACTGTGGTAGTTAGTCATGAGGTCACTAGGTCAAAGATCAAGCTCACTATGACCTTAACCCATTCCCTCATAGGCTATTTTAGATCCAAACTCTTATCTACTTAAAAGGAGTATTAACTAGAGAAAAGGATTTTTTTAGCATTTTGTAATTTGAAACCATTGTGATAACCATTGCTCCTAAGGAACAAATGCTCTATTTATCACAATGTTTCATGAAGTGACTTTTACCAAGGCGTCAATAGGAGGGAATGGGTTAACTGGTGAAATAGTTTCCGATCAATAACTGCTCAAGGGTTTGGCTTAGAATCTTCTGACTTGCTGTGGTGATTAGTCAGGACCACTTGATGACTCCTATTGTTTTTGAGGTCACTAGGTCAAAGGTCAGGGAATCTGGGGGGGTATACATGTTTTACAAACATCTCTTGTCAAGAGAAAACTAATACACAGGTAGACAATAGTTTACTCAGCATATAAATGACCAACTTTTTCCACATATGGACATTTTTTATGCCCCCAAAGGGAGCCATATAGTAATCCCTATGTCGGTCCAGTCTGTTTGTCAGTCTGTCTGTCTGTCGGTCTGTCTGTCTGTCTCGCATCTTGTCTGGTCTTTAACTCCTACATACATGAGTGTATTTCAAAATAGCCTGGTACAAATGTTCACCAACATAAGGCAATATGTCGCGAAAAAGAACCAGGTTCCTATCTCAAATGTCAAAGTCACAAACAGGGGTCAAAGGTAGAAAATGGGGACATTTGTCGTGTCCGCCATGTAACTCCTACATACATGAATGGATTTCAAAATAACCTGGTACAAATATTTACCATCTTGAGACGATGTGTTACATGAAAGAACCAGGTTCCAATCTCAAAGGTCGAGGTCACAATTGGGTTCAAAAGTGAAGTGGAACATTTTGCCGTGTATTAACCCTAAACCTATCTTGTATTGATGTGTGAAATAATTTGGCACATTTTTTCTCCAAGATGAGAAGGTGTGTCTGGCAAAAAAAAACTGATACCAACATCAGAGCTTCAGTAGTGTCGAGGCTCTTAAATATTGTTTTACATAAAATAATTTTGAAATAGCTTAGCAAAAATATGCTTCTACAAAATGCGATATGGTCCAGGCATAAATATGACCCAGGTGTGTGTGTCGATGATATCTTTTGGGGGCATTAAATGTCGTGTGACTGTGACAGCTCCTGTTGATAATTTTTGCAGACAGCTTGGGTCCAGATGAGACACTGCCTAATTTGACATCCTTTGGATCCAGACTATTTGACACTCAGGTCAAGGTTTGGAAAAGAAATTGGTAATAAATTAACATTGACAATTGAAGCAGACAACAGTTTTTATTAATTGGTGTTTAATCCTTACCTGATGAATATTCATGTAAGAAATAAGATGTATTATTGACCCTTGTCTTGCTGATTTTTAAAATACAGTACTCCTTCTTTACCCATGCCCTGTTGTATAATTACATATATCTTCACTGTGTACAAGTATTTCGCTGTGCAATCACTGCTGTGGAGTGCAGTGGTTGCAAAATCAACTTGTTAATAATGCAGACCCTGATGAGACAGCTCCTGCAGGAGCTGTCTCATCTGGGTCTTCACAATTTACAGGTAGGTTTTGAATTGAATAGAAAGCGAAGGGTTAAAAGCTGTCTGATTTGGATCCATTCAGTTTACAAAGGCGTCAGCAGGTGTATCTATATGGTAAAGGGTTAACCCTTTACTCCATGAATATTCACGTAAGAAGTAATGACATCATGTGTAGAGGCGACGAGAGGCCTTTGTAAACCCTAAAGGGTTAATTAAATGAGTTTTAAAAAATAACACGTGAATATTTTATCAAGACAGAAAATATGGAATAAGATCTATATTTATGTCGTAAGCAAACAGCTTACACTGGTCAGACAACTCCTACTGTCTGGTCTGGGTTCTTCTGTGTTTGCAAAGGCGTAGAGACGGCGTGTTTATGGAGTGAAGGGTTAATGTACTTCTTTGTTGTTGCAGAGTCTCGTGTACAGCCAGAAATGGTACAAGTATTCATAGACCTTTGCGGAATCAAGAAGCTTAGTGAGTGTGCCGCCACTGAGCCGACCCCGGGCATTGTAGAACCATGCCCAGCTCTGCAGGGTTACTTCCATAAAGTTGTGCCTGCCATACAGCAATTCCTGATCAACCAGTATGAAGACGTGTACAACGAACTAGAATCCGTAAAAACAAAGGAGATGTTGGCAGACGCAAGATTCTACCAGGTATAGAAAGAAGAGTTTTTTATTCACCAGAATGTATGTTTTCTATTTGAAGAATAGGGTCCACCCAATCATTTATGCGTCAGTTAATTAAGTCTCCTACTGACGAAAGTGGAAGGGGATTATAGTTTTAGGTTTTTGTCTGCAGATATTTTAACCCCACCCCATCCCCCAAAATCTGGCTCTTACCTGTTAAATATTCATTTAAGAAATAATGACACCATTAATATTTATTAGCTGAATTTTTATAATGGCATATGTACACAGGATATTGGTATACTGTATAGTCGTATCTTTATAAAGTTCATAAGCAGACAGAGCTAAGCGTTTGTATGAGAGAAAGGGTTATTCTGCCAGTTGACAAACATGAACTGATGTCATTTTGCAGTGCCTTCGTTTACTCTACTTATATATAAGAATGAGAAAGTGCAATAGGTGAAAATTCTATGGGTGTTTTTGTTTTTTTAGACTGGAAAATTGGAGGTAACATACAGAATACTGGGACTTATGAACGAGACATTCGAGATCCGACAAGAGAAGTGTGCCTTAGTTCCACCCACTTTTTACTTCCATAAGGAACATTTGACCTCAGTGAAGGAAATTGTCGGCGAAGTGTCACGCTACTTCAGCAATGGCAATTCTCAGTGCAATACAGTGCTAAGGTAACCACAACTAGATTTTTATAATCACTTAGCCCCTCACCGCAGTGGTTTGAATCCTGATCATGGCATTTGGATTTCTATGTGAGGAATTCTTTAAGCTAGCTTGCGATAGGTTTGTGGTTCTATCCGGATTTTCTTCTGTTCACGAAACAATGCAATTTGTTTCAGGCACAGAAGAACCTCTGGGGTCTTCCTCCACCTGTAATTAGCTGGACGTCGTGATATGACTGGAATACTGTTAAAGCAACATTAAACCAAAGACCTATGATATCATAGGTCTTTGATTAAACCAGATTAAAACCAAACCAAACCAACTCCTCATA
The DNA here is from genome assembly GCA_963576725.1 of Azorinus chamasolen. Taxonomy (NCBI): domain Eukaryota; kingdom Metazoa; phylum Mollusca; class Bivalvia; order Cardiida; family Solecurtidae; genus Azorinus; species Azorinus chamasolen. The sequence continues at coordinate 95,857,343 of OY755238.1, read as the reverse complement.
CATCGATGGGAAGATTTACTTTAAACTTTAACATATGAACAAAGTTGATATGAAGATGTATCTAATAACGGGAATTTTGCTCTGACCATGTTTACCAGTTATTCACTGTATAACATATAGTGATTTAGAGACAATATTGAAGGGGGACATCCATGCCCATGACACATTTTTCTAGCATTGCAGTGTTAAATCTTTACTTGGTTCAGACACCACCTTTTGATGTTTTGCAAACAAAGCAGACCCAAACCAGACAGCTCCTGTAGGAGCTGTCTGGTCAGGGTCTGCTCTGATTGCTTATTGTAATAATAAAGATTTGATCAAGAGGTATGTTTCAAATACTAAAATGATCAGTGAGAATCATCTCTTTGAGACAATTCTAAAGATTGGTCAAAATATAGGGGTCGAGTTAAAATAGAAAAGCAGGGGTGTTTCCCATTAACCCGTTTCTCTATAAATATGCCCTTCTATGCCTTTCCAAATAGAGTAGACCCAGATCAGAGGGCTCCTGTTCCTGATCAGGGTCTGCTGTGTTTGCTTATTATATGATACAGATATCACATTCCCGTGTCTTTGACCAGTTCCTACAGAAACCCTCTTACCAGGGTCTGCAATGTTGACAATTTTACTTTTTTCTTTGAAAACAATCCCTGAATGTTAACCCTTCTCTTGCTGAGTTTTAAAATACATTTCTCCTTCTTTACCCATGCCTTGTTGTATAATTACATATATCTTCACTGTGTACAAGCATATCGCTGTGCAATCACTGCTGTGGAGTGCACTGGTTGCACAATCAACTTGTAAATAGTGCAGACCCTGATGAGACAGCTCCTGCAGGAGCTGTCTCATCTGGGTCTTCACTATTTACAGGTAGGTATATTGACGCAAACAGCAAGCAAAGGGTTAAGATAAACTTGACCTGAATTTCTGAATAGGGAAATTTAAAGGATTAATGCCTTTTCACACCTTTGCAAACAGAGTAAACCCAGATCTGATCAGATGGCTCCTATAGGAGCCGTCTGATCAGAATCTGCTCTTTTGACTTATTTTTATAATAAAGATATGATTCTTTAGTTTCTGCCATAGCCAAACGTCCTGTGTCCATGTGCTATTGTAAGAATTTAATTAATATTCATAATGTCATTTGAATGTTTATGGAGTAAATAAAACATTGAAGCATGAGTAAAGAAAACATTGAAGCATATCACAAATTTTGCTGATGACAGTAATTAATAGGAGTCTTAAGAAGCAGGTGGTTGCTTAATGCAGGGCAAAAGTAATGCAGAAAACTCCTATAGGAGCTTTCTGCATTACATTTGACATACATTAAGCAAACACCTGCCTTTCATATCCAGATTTATACCCCATGCAACGAAGTATCCTGATACATTGTTGCTCATCTAGCACTTTAATTTCATGACCAATTTTTCTCAAATTTGCTTTAAGAACTGTCAAGAATAAAAGCTTGGATGAGTTCAATTTTTGTGTCACCTGCCGAGAGGCAGTGTCACTTTTCTGTCGTCTGTCTGTCCGTCTGTCTGTCCATCACTTTCTTTTTTTGACTGTCATTTCTAAACTATTCATTATAGAGCTTTCAAATATCACACATGGAACGGGCCTGATGAGAGGAAGTGTCATGCACAAGGGCCACAACTCTAGCATCAGTATTCTTTTAGTTATTCCCCTTTTTCCTATTAACAATAAGTTTTTGTGTCAGCTGCGAGCAGGTGACACATGTGTTCCTCCGAACACTCTTGTCATCTATATTATTTCAAAAGCAAACAGAGCAGATCCTGATTGGATGGCTCCTATAAGAGCCATCTGATCTGGGTCTACCCTGTTTGCAAAGGTGTAGAAAGGCATATTTATTGAGTAAAGGGTTAATGGATAATAATTCAATCATTTTTTTTTCAGGAGTTTCTTGACAGATTTATCTTCCGTAATGCAAGGAGATTCCTGGGAAACTTTTGAAAATTTGCTACAGCGTCATGAAGCTGATAAGGTGGAAATACCGCCAGAAGAACGCTGGGAGGTTAAAGCTCCCGCTTTACCGGAGCCCGAACCTGAGCCTGAGCCTGAGCCTGAACCAGAGCCCGAACCTGACCCAGGTGATACACTGAAGTTAGCTACTGAAATGAAATCTGCCGATGGGATGTTTACCTTGTTTCATCATTTAAATCAGTCCCATTTGATATAAATCAGTTCCATATGATATAGGCCATTCCGTCAACCGTTTACTCCATTAGTACGCCGTTCTACACCTTTTCCAACAGAGTAGACCCAAATCAGATGGCTCCTGTAGGAGCTGTCTGATCAGGGTCTGCTGTGTTTGGTTTTGATATATAAATATAATTCTACCTTTTTCTGCCATGACAAATACATCCTGTGTCCATGTGCTATTATAACAATTAACCCTTTCGGCGCCAAATTTCTAATTGTCGTTTGGAATCCCAAGTTTGTTAAATCATTCTGTAAAATAAGGAAATGAGATAAATAAATGCAAATTTCAAAGGAATAAAGCACATATATAGAAATAGAGATTGAGACAAATAGTGAAGTCCCTGATCAGACACCGCCTTGAAAAGGCAGCGTCTGATCTGGGACTGCACTATTTGTCGTGGTGCATTTATGCGACTGCGGCAGTGAAAGGGTTAATCAAGTTTTATTCATGATATCATTATTTCTTACATGAATATTCATAGAGTACTGGGTTAACCGTTGAACTGATGAATATACATTAAAATGTTCTAATATATGGTAAAAGTTTGGTACCCTTGGAATAGACTTCTTATTGAAGATCATAATATTTCATACCAATGAGTTCAAGTGTTAATCCTTTACTCCATGAATATATATGTCAGAAATAATGACATGAATAATACTTAGATGAATTTTTATTATGGCATATGAACACAGGAGTTTTAGGCCATGGCAGAAACATTAGAATAATACCTCTATTATTTCATAAGCAAACAGAGCAGACCCTGATCAAATGGCTCCTACTGGAGCCATCTGATCTGGGTCTACTCTGTTTTCAAAGGGATAGAAAGGCATATTGATGGAGTACAGTGTTAACCCATATCCTGCACAGCACAGCACAGTCTGACTTGCAAATGGAGACAGCTTTAATCCGAAGAGATGCCAAGCAACTCCTACAGGAGCTGTCTGATCCCAGTCTATCCTGATTCACAAATGCATTAACATGCCTCTCTGTCAAGTGAAAGGTTATTGAATATACATGAGTATCTCAGTGTGTGGCTGATTGATTAACCCTTTGCCACATAGAGATGACTTCTGGCACTTTTGCAAACAGAGTATACCCAGATCAGAATGCTCATGTAGCCCTCCTCTAATCAGGGTCTGCTTTGTTTGATTGACCCTTTCCTCCATAAATATGCCTTTCTACGCCTCTGTAAGAACCATTTCTTGAAACCATTGTGATAAATAGAGCATTTATTCCTATAGGAGCAAATGCTCTATTTATCACAATGGTTTCAAACTACAAAATTCTAAAATTTTACTTTTCTCTAGTAAATGCTCCTTTTAGGTTGATTCATTCAAAGAGGCTGGGTCTAAAAATAGCTTATGGAGGAAAGGTTCAAGAAATAATAATGGTTCTACCATAGCCAAAAGCTCCTGTGATCATTGGCCATTATAAAAATCTGATCAGGGTCTGCTCTGTTTGCTTATGATATAGATATGATTCTACAGCTTCTGTCAATGCCCAAAATTCCAGTGTCCATATGCTATTATAACAATTAATCTTTATTAATATTCATGTCATTATTTCTTACATGAATATCAATGGAGTAAAGGGCTAAGTTACCATCTGTTAACCTATGTTTATTGACAATTTCAATACCTACTGAAAATTCATGGACAAAATAGTTATAATGAATGAAACATGGAAGGTGAAGCATTGTAGCCAATTTAGAAATTAAAGAAACTGATTTATCAGTTCCACTATAACCAAATAGAGCAGACCCAGATCAGACAGCTCCTACTGGGTCTGCTCTGTTTGCAATTGTGTGAAAACACATTTATATGAAGGAAGGGTTAAAAAGCACAGAATAACACTTATAGTGATCATTGTGGAGAGACCTAATTCTAATAAGAATTGCCAGTTTTATTATTATTTGGTTAATGCTTCTTTTATAGCAATGAAAGTGAAAGTGGTTGAAGGCAGTCAGGAGCCATTTGTGTTGCGGTCTTGGCCGCCGACGAGAAGTGAGAAAACAGTCGTAGTTGGAGGTAGGAACAGAATTAAAAAAATGACTTTCAATTTATCAAGATCCTAGAGTGGAGTATTTTGGAAAAAAATACAAAACATCAGTCTTTTTTTTTTCAGTAAATAATTTTTAAATTCCTCTTGCTTTCAAAAACAAAAACCTATCTAATATTATATATACCTAATTTATTTTTCAAAAAACTATTTGGTGATTGGCATACAGATTCTGAGTTACCGTACCATACTTGACATTTAAATCTGTTTGCATGTATTAGTATTGTCATGATTAGCCTGAGAAGGATTAATATCAGTCTACAATGATTATCAGATAATGTATAATGGGTTATTTTTGAGGGTGCAAATTTTTGCGGTTTGGGTTCTAAAATGGTATATTAAATCTATTTTTGCAATTTTGATTTTTTGCAGATTTATTGTCTCTGTCCCAGCAAAAATCTGATATGTTCTATATTTTTCTACCATTTAGGCCCCAAGTAGCTATTTATTTGCATTTCACATTCTAATTACTCAAACACAAAAGAATGGCAAACACAGCTGTACCCTACCTGTTAGATTGTCAGTCTCCCGGTGCCGCGTATTTTTCACACTTCGTAAGTGCACCACTTTAAGAGGGTACATATCAATAGAATTAATTGTTTAATAAGATGACTTGTGTTAACACAGGTGTGCATATTGTTAGTGATTTTTTTTTTAAAAAAAATAATCAGCTAATAAACCATTAATGACTACATGTATTTCAAGAAGTGAGTGTTACGTGTTTGGAAATTGTGTTTATGTTCACTAATTTTTGTGCTAGATTGCACGACTAGTCACGTTTGATAATTGTGGATTTAAATAAAGAACATTATATATCTCTCGTGGCGACAAAGCCTCCGATAATGGTCCATTAGGATCTGGCAATCCCTTCCTAGCAAGGTATTTTAGAAGCGCCATTGTTTCAACACGGTACTATCAAACCAAAGTCACAAACTGCTATAAACATGTATATGTCGGTTTGCCGATAATGTGTCAACTGGCTTTTGTGTACTGCTGTATGGGAATGAATATTTTGCGCATATATTATTTGCAGCCGGACGCCATCCGCAAAATTCCACAAATAATACGTTGCCGCAGAAATAACCTGTTATATGGTACATTGCTCATTTCCATTCAGTTTTGCATACATTTCATATTGTATTGCTTCATAAGATAAATTACTGGTAGTTATAAAATGTATTTTTAGCTCACCTGGCTCAAAGTGCCAGGTCAGGTATTGTGAGGCGGCAGTGTCCGGCGTCGTGCGTCGTCAACAATTTACTTAAACATCTTCTTCTCTGAAACCATAAGGTTGGTATGTATCATCATCTAATGGTCCTATACAAAGATTGTTCAAATTATGATCCACGGACCAAAAATGACCCCGGCATGCATATGTATTTCGTAAAGCCGCACATTTTGAGAGGTGAAACATTAAGGTGATCCTTCAAGGTCAGAGGTCAAATATATACCGGTAGGTAAAATCACTGACTTTTACATTGGCTATAACTATTGACCCAGTAGAGAAAGAGAATTCCCCAAATAATATGATGTAATCAACTAACGCATTTTGCGAATAAATAAAAGAGCAGTAAATTATCAACAATCAGTGATCTTGTCAACATTTGACTGGTTCTTTTGGGCTCTTGATTCAAACCCTTATTGGCAAAAAAGGAAGAAAAATTGGGTGGGAAAAAAACATGATCAAAGTTTTCATAAATTGAGAGAATTCTGTTCCTGACCGGGAGTGGCAGGAGTTGACCTAAATCCGTGATTCTCCCACACAACTCGGAAGCAATCACATGTCTACAAAGAGACAATCCTAAAGAGTGGTCACAACATAGGATTTGGTGGAGAAATATAGAAATTATTCCAAAAAAATTATTTCATTTACTTACCTTTGAAAATGTTTTAATCTTATCTATTCCTTTACTTTTGTATTGATACAGGAAAAATTGAAGCAGAAGCATCTAAAATCTGGCCACCTCCTAAAGCCAAGGACTATATGGATACTATTAGAGATCTTCCCAGCAACATTAAAGTTAGAGCAGATACAGATGATAATGCGTCTGGAGATAGAGCTGAGAACCAGTCAGGACCTATGGACCAGTTTATAATAGATGCCAAGGGAGACCAGTCTAGGGTAGGGGACACTACTCAGGATTCTTCTGTTTGTTCTGTATTTCAGAGAAAAATGTCAGGGCCTAGCTATTATAATCTTTGTTATTGCCCACACAACGATGTTGCACAGGGTATATAGTTTTGACCCATCCGTCTGTCAGTCATTCCGTCTGTATATCGTAATACATTGTTGCTCATCAAGCACTTTCGTTTCTTGACCAATTTTTTCAAATTTACTTTAAGATTTAAAATGAATTAAAGCTTGGATGAGTTTGATTTCATAGGAATCTGTCATGGGGAACCACTTCTTTTTCGGACAATGTTGTGGTGTGGGGTATGTGAGTTTGCTCACTAAAGGTAGGTTTCCACTGTTGATCAGATCAACTCGATCATCCCTATCACCCAAAGTCCCCGACCAAGCTTGACCGAAGGCATCTACACAAGTTTTTTGCCTCTACTCAATTATACACGACCCCCTCAAGATCATTCACGAATCCTCCATGACGTCAACTCAACAACCACTCCGATTTCTGCTTGATCATCTCAACCCAGATACGATCCCTACACGATCTCTAGTCTACTCGACTTTTTCTCTACCAGACCAGATCGTCGTGGTGGTACTTTGGTTGATCGGGTATTAATCAGGTAGAGGTTGAGATGATCGGGTACAGATTGGGTAAATGACTGCACCCAACTGCACTAGATCTCTACACGATTGTCTCCTGATCAACTTGGACCCTCTACTTGATCAATACAATACCGCTTCCTGATCGCTTCTCGAGCCTATGGATACCGATCTCTACCCGATTTGTTTTACATTTTTAAAAAAATCGGGTAGGGAGTCCAAGCAATGCCTACCAAGGTAGACCTCCAGGATCACCCCCGATCACTCCTGCCGAGCAAGCCAGACCAGTTCCCAATCATTTGATCTGGCTTTATCGAGTTGATCTGACCGGCAGTGGGAACCTAGCTTTAAGTTCTTTAAGTCCATGCCTTCATAATGTATTTTCCCAGCAAAAATTCAATGGCTATAAAGTGGGAGACCTGTCACTTATTGTTTCAACTGAATTTTTGTTACATTTGTGCAATATCAAATTATAATTACCCTCAGAATTTGGAAACTCTATTTCCCCTCCATAGGCTTTGTTAACCCTTTCCTCAATAGGCTATTTTTAGACCCAACCTCTTTGAACGAATGTACCGAAAAGGAGCTTAACTAGAGAAAAGGAAATTTGTAGAATTTTGTAGTTTGAAATCATCATGATAAATAGAGCATTTGCTTCTTTTTATCACAATGGTTTCAATGTGTGATTTGTACAGAGGCATAGAAAGGCACATTTATGGAGGAAAGGGTAAAGCAAAATAAGTGAATTTGGCGCTATTTTGATAAATTTGAATTACACTGACATAGTAGCAAATACTATAGACCCTGATCAAGCAGTTCAATCTGGGTCTGCACTATTTGCCTATGTTTTTTCTGTCTGAATACTCAGGATATACCCCCATCCAAAAAGATGTTTGTTTATCTGTCTGAATTGTTACGGTAATTAGGGTACATCCCTCAGCAACAAAGTTGTCTGACTGTTCAAATACTTAGCATAATTAGAGTACACCCTCTTCAACAAAGTTGTGTGTCTGTCCGACCAAATACTTCGGGTAATTAGAGTATACGGTAAAACCACTCTAAACTGAAATTTTAATAAAGAATAAATCAGGCATTTTTAGGCAGGTGACTGCTTAATGCAGGTTGAAAATCATACAGAAAGCTCCCAAAATATAAGGGGTTTTGCTGTACCCCCATCAACAGAGTTGTTTGTCTGTCCGATTAGCATAATTAGAGTATACCCTCGGTAACAAAGGTGTCAGTCTGTCCAAATCCTTAGCGTAAATAGGGTATACCCCTCCCCCCCAACAAACAACAAATGTGTCTGACTGTCCGAATACTTAGCATATTTAATTAGAGTATACCCCTGCCAACAAAGTTGTTAGTCTGTCCAAATACTAAGTGTATCAATTTTAAACTGTCTACTAGCCTTATACGATATTAAAAAGACCAGCATCTCATCTGGATCCAACTTGTTCCACACTATGATCATGTTTGCCATATAAGCAAGGTGAAAAATCAAACTGATAATTTGCCTATAACTTGTATATTATTTTACAAAAAAAAACCAACAAAAAAAAACATCTTAAATATACTGCAGGTTCCACATGAGACTCAAACCTCTGTTGAGGAAAACAGACCTAACGATTCAGGACCAAAGCAGGAAAATTTGGAAAGAAAAGCTACAGCAATGGACCGGACCCCTGACGGGGTTGCAAGACAAGGGTCAGTGTCTGGACAGCTAGGGGCAGGAGGGGACACTGGTCAGTCTCACTCAGGAGAAACACGGGCTGCTGAGGAGACTGATTTGCACAGTAAGATAAAACAACTACAGTAAAACCTCTCTAACTGGAAATTCATTTTAGTAAAAATATCGGTCTTGGAGACAGATGGCAGCTTAATGCAGTTAAAAGTCATGCAGAAAGCTTCTAGGAGCTTTCTGCATGACTTTCACCCTGCATTAAGCGACCACTTGCCTAAAGTATTTAAATTATTCTGTTCTATAATTCTGGTTTGGAGTGGTTTTACAGTTTTGAATCAGTATTTTATGAAAAGAATATTTGATTAACTTTGACATAGAAATATGTGACAATCAAAGGATATCGGATACAATTTAGCTATTTCCTGATTATGTCTGCATTTTGCTGGACTTAACCCATTCCCTTATAGTTGACCCCTGTAAAAGTCACTTTTTGAAACCCTTGTGATAAATAGAACATTTGCTCCATAAGAGCAAATGGTACATTTATCACAATGGTCTTAAATCTACACAATTCTAAAATAAGGGATAGGTTAATTGTCACATTGAGGTTAGGTTTATGTTTAAACACATACATGTATATGTACATGTATATGTATGTATAGCAAAATGATATGGATAATGCAGTGTTGTGTATTTTGCATACTGTTTAGACCTATATGACAGACTTATGTATGAATGTTGCATGTAATGCAGTTGATATTTGTAATGTTTGTTCTTATGCACTGATTTAAATTTGTGTGTATTATTTTTATGCATGTTTTGGTTCTCATGTAGAATAAAATGAGCAGACTGTTATTTTGTCATTTAATTACCAGTTCATCTCACAAAAATGTAAGTAATATAAACGCCGAAATTCATTTCAATACACAGACCACAGGCATATGTCTACCATCGGAATCGTCTGCAGTCACGATAGATTGTCAATGCGTTGAGTCGACATGCGGGCTAACTCGACATATCGGTGATCTGCCATGGCAGGTCGACTCATCGCGATTTCACTGTATTTGCATTGATGGAATTATGATTCAACACACATTCCAATCATGAGCACTGGTAGGTGATGTGTTCAGATCATACCGGGCAGTTTTAGTCTATAATGTAAGTAAAGCTGTTGAAAGTATTTCCTCTCTTTGAATAAATCAAAGATTATTCTTTTCAGGGAAGAGGAAGTTGTCTGGTACCTCAGATTCAGATGAGCAGAAGAGTAAATGCCATTCAGGTAAATAGATCGCAGGAAACCAGTAGGGTGAACCCTTTACTAGATGAATATTCAAAACAGACTTTTCCCATTATGAAAATTTATTCGTTTTATTCTTGTATCAAAAGATATACATGTAGAAGGAAATATATCGTCATTACAAATGGAAGAAAATCATATACCGGTATGTAAAATGTACCCGGAATACAGAACAGACCCTGATTAGACAGCTCCTGCAGTAGTTGACTCATCTGAGTGTACACTGTTTTCATAAGCAAACAAAGCATGATTATTTAGAAAAGGGATACAGTAAAATGCCTCTAAACTGAATGTTCAATTTCGTATAAATATCGATTTTGGAGACATGAAAGCTTAATGGGGGTGAAAGTCATACAGAAAGCGCCCAGGAGCTTTCTGCATGACTTTCACCCTGCATTAAGCAGCCACCTGCCAAAAATTATCTAAATTCTTCTCAACTAGAATTCTGGTTTGGAGGAGTTTTGCTGTAAGTTGTCTTTCATAAATTACAATCTCTTCATTACCTCATCAACTCTCCATCCATCCTTCACAATATTTATGTAATGCATAAGTCAAGAATGATTTGACTAGGGTCCGAGGTTGTTAAACTTCAGAGTCTGAGTTCATTCTCAAGTATCTGATTGGTCAGATTCTGAGCAAATACAGTTAAAACAATTGGTCAGATTTTGAGCAAATACAGTTAAAACAATTGGTCAGATTTTGAGCAAATACAATTAAAACAATTGGTCAGATTTTGAGCGAATACAGTTAATACAATTGGTCAGATTTTGAGCAAATACAGTTAATACAATTGGTGTTAATACAATTGGTCAGATTTTGAGCGAATACAGTTAATACAATTAGTGTCAAACAGATTTGATCCAGATGAGGCATAAGGTCATATCTAGAACTATACTGTTTGCAAATATGATCACAGATTACTCTTAATGGAGTAATTAAATTACTATGTATTGTCATGAAACTTTGTATACCTGGATATGCCCATAATATATTTATGTCTCTCCCCATATTTATATGGGGGAGACATATTGTTTTCGCAAGAGTTGTCTGTCTGTCTGTCTGTCTGTCCGACCGTCCGTCTGTCTGTCCGTCTGTCCGTCACACTTTTTGTCCGGACGATTACGTCAATATGTCTGATGCCAGTTGATTGAAACTTCATATATGGAAAGAGCATAATGAGAGGAAGAGTCATGCAAAAGGTTCATAACTCTGGATTCACTAATATAGGAGTTATTGCCCCTTGTAATAAAAAATCACACTTTTTTGTCCGGACGGTAACCTCTATATGGCTCAGGCCATTGGATTGAAACTTCATATATGGAAAGATCATGATGAGAGAAAGTGTCATGCACAAGGACCATAACTCTGGCTTCACTAATATTGGAGTTATTGCCCTTTGTAAAAAATATCACAATTTTTGTCCTGTCAATACCTTCAATATGCCTGATGCCAATTGATTGAAACCTCATATATGGAAAGATCATGACGAGAGGAAGTGTCATGCAGAATGTACATAACTCTGGCTTTACTAATATAGGAGTTATTGCCCTTTGTAAAAAAAATCACACTTTTTTGTCCGGACGATAACTTCTATATGGCTCTTGCCATTGGATTGAAACTTCATATATGGAAAGAGCATAACGAGGGAAAGTGTCATACACAAGGACCATAACTCTGGCTTCACTAATATTGGAGTGATTGCCCTTTGTAAAAAATATCACAATTTTTTTCCTGTCAATAACTTCAATATGCCTGATGCCAATTGATTGAAACCTCATATATGGAAAGATCATGACGAGAGGAAGTGGCATGCAGAATGTACATAACTCTGGCTTCACTAATATAGGAGTCATTGCCCTTTGTAAAAAAAATCACACGATAACTTCTATATGGCTCTTGCCATTGGATTGAAACTTCATATATGGAAAGATCATAACGAGGGGAAGTGTCATGCACAAGGTCCATAACTGTGGCTTCACTAATATTGCAATTATTGCCCTTTGTAAAAAAATCACAAATTGTTGTCCGGATGATTACTCCTATGTGACACATGCCATTGGAGTGAAACTTCATACATGGAAAGAGCATGATGAGAGAAAGTGTCATGAACAAGGGCAATAATTCTGGCCTCAATACTTTTGGAGTTATTGCCTTTGTTACATTTTTTGTCCGATCAATAACTCCTGTTCGACTGATGCTATTGGAATGACATTTTATTTTTGGAAAGAGCATGATGAAAGTAAGTGTCATGAACAAGGGCCATAAATCTGGTATCAGTATTTTTGGAGTTATTAGCTGTTATCATTTTCTTCTTGAAAAATTTAGTGTGGAAAGCGCATAATGAGGGGAAGTATCATTCATCAAGACCACAACATTTTTAGTGATTTCCCTTTACATATTGTTTTTATTAGAGGGGAGACATCTGTTTTTGTGACAAAAACCTCTAGTTACAATTCATTTCCAATTTCAAGGGAAACAACTCATTGAAATTGAACTGCAATGAATTTATTTTGACTTCTTAACCGTTACCTTGATGGTGGAAAAAAATTGTTTGCACAAATTTTTGTCCAATCTATTTTCAAAATGCAAGGAAAGTTCAATTACTTTACAAAATGCAATCAAAGTCATATGATGAGTCATTGTCATTGATTTGCTTATAAAATTATGAAAAATCTGACTACAGTTTCTACCAATACCAAAACATCCTGTGTACATATAGTATTATGAACATTTAAGTATTCATGATTTCATTCTTTCTTACAAGCATATACAACAAGGAAAGGATTACATTAACCCTTTCCCAGTTCTATATTCATTCCAAATTTCAATACCTCCTGAATATTCATAGATAAAATGATTATAACGAAATATGGAAGATGGAAAGTTGTAGCCATTTTTGAAAGTAAAGACACAGATCTTTGAAATTCTATTAGCAAACAGAGTAGATCCTGATCAGATGGCTCCTCTAGGAGCTGTCTTATCTTGGTCTACTCTGATTGCAAATGTGTGAAAACACGTTTATATGAGGGAAAGGGTTAACCCTTTATTCCATAATATGCGAATGGAGTAGACCCATATCAGACTGATCCTGTAGGAGTCGTCTGATCGGGGGCTGTTTGCCTATGATATAATAGATACATGTATGATTCTATAGTTTCTGCCATGGCCAAACATTCCTGTGTCCATGTGCCATTATAACAATTAATCTAATTAATATTCATGATGTCATTATTTCTTACATGAATATTTATGGAATAAAGGGTTGATAGATGGAGTATGAACCATTGTCTTGTAGTCTAATCTTCTGCTTTATGAGGGTAAAGGCCTTTGTGATGACCTTTTTCAGACAGTTTGATACGGTAGATCCCAGTGAGTGGCCAAGTTTTTTAATCAAGATCCCAATTTTTGACTTTGCACTGTTAAAGTTTTGTACTTGTTTATCAGGTTCCATCATTGTGGAAGGTGATGAAAGTCAACCCATGGCTTCACGGCAACGGTCGCCACATGGCCATCATGAGCACTCACCAAGCCCCGCCCACCAACACAAGGAGTCAAACATTAAAGGTAAGTTGAATTTTACACACAGAAAGAAAGATTCCGTGTGAGCTTTTTATACCTCCACTTCTGAAGAGTGAGAAGGGATTTAGATTTAACCTTATCCATCCTGCAGTCACATGTTACCTATGGCCACATTTTTGGTTTGCACAATAACCCTTTACTTATGGAATATTGACTCAAGACCTGTCATATTATGAATATTAATTTAAATTCTTGTATGAATGCTCAGTTCTGAAATTTGTTGCCGCAGCAAACAGTAGATATTCAGATCTGTAATATAATACTTTCCCTGAATTCAATTAGGAAACAGAGCAGACCCTGATCAACCCTCTGATCTGGGTCTACTGTTTGCAAAAGCGTGAAAAGGTGTTTATATGAAGGAAAGGGATAAGCAAACAGTAGAGAATCAGATCTGTAATATAAGCAAACAGCAGAACCATATCACACAGCTCCTACAGGAGCTGTCTGACATTGGTCTACACTGTTTGCCAAGGGGTAAAAAAGGTATAGGGTTAAATATCTGTAAGCAAAGTTTTGTCTTATATTAAAAATTCTGAAGGGTGGTGATCCCCCGAAAGCAAAAATTGCAACACAAAAAGAGAAAATTGCAGACTCGGTTTTATTGAGTCTGTTCATGAGCAGTAATTGAAAGTGCAACACTGCTCACGCCCCCTAGCACCGGCTTAAGCAGTATTCAATTTTCAGAACAAGAAGTACTGAAATTCATGATCTCGAAGGATCAGAAGGTATAACAACACTGAGAATGAAGTACGGGGCGACGTTTTACGGCCGCCACACAAGCACTTAACACCTGCTGTTTTGAAGATTATAAATTCTGAAGGGTGATGATTCCCCGAAAGCAAAAATTGCAACACAAAAAGAGAAAATTGCAGACTCGGTTTTATTGAGTCTGTTCATGAGCAGTAATTGAAAGTGCAACACTGCTCACGCCCCCTAGCACCGGCTTAAGCAGTATTCAATTTTCAGAACAAGAAGTACTGAAATTCATGATCTCGAAGGATCAGAAGGTATAACAACACTGAGAATGGTTTTATAAAAGCAAGGAAGTGCTGTGTATTAACCCTTAACTCCATAAATACCCATTTTAACACCTCTGCAAACAGAGTAGACCCAGATTAGACAGCTCCTACAACAGGGTCTGCTCTGTTTGATTATGAAATAATATAAATATAATTCTACTTTTTCTGCCATGGCCAAAATATCCTGTGCTCATGTGCTATTATAATAATTAATCTTATCAATATTCATGATCTCATTATATCTTACATCAATATCGTGGAGTAAAGATTTAATGGAGATTCTCTTATATTGTAAGTGACCTTTTTCGATTTATATATTTATTTATTTATATTTTTAGGTGACCCGTTTTGGCATGACATGGTCACAGAGTACACCTATGATGAGCTTGCCTCCAGTAATGATCTCCCTTTACCGGAGAATTTATCTCTCCTAGAGGGTGCACCTGACCCAGAGGTTGGCTACTGGGGCGAGGCCTTGGTTTCCCAGTACCTACAGAAACAAAAAGATGCAGGAAATATTGTTTCTTTTTCATGGCAGAATAAACACAACGAGACTGGCTGCCCGTATGACTTTGAGGTACACTACGCAGATGAAAATGGCATCCATGTCGACTACATCGAAGTGAAGAGTACAGTTACAAACTCAAAGCAACTATTTGAGATCTCAGTCCAGCAAATCAAATTTGCAGAAGGCAATGCAGGTCATTTTCACATCTATCGTGTATTCAGTGCTGGGGATCCCAATCGTGTGCGCCTGATTCGCATTCATGATCTCGATTCTCGCTTAACACAGAAACAAGTGAAGCTGTGTATGGTGATTTAACTTATAACTCCATGGACATGCCTTTTAACATCTTTGCAAGCAGAGCAGACCCAGACCAGATGGCTCCAGTAGCTCTATGTAGTTTTTGTCATGGCAAAAACTCTCTGTATATAAACCATGGCAAAAACTTTCTCTGTTCATAAGCCATTATTGAAATGTATTGCCATTGTTGACTCATTGATATTGTTGACTCATTGACATTGTTGACACATCGACTCATTGATTCATTGACATTGTTGACACGTCGACTCATTGCCATTGTTGACTCATTGACATTGTTGACTTGATTCATTGACATTGTTGACATATGGACATTGTTGATTCATTGACATTGTTGACTCATTGACATTGTTAGCTCAATGACATTATTGACTCATTGACATTGTTGATCTGTGATAATAGATGGGTGGCACTATGAGAAAAGGGGAATTTAGACATGTTCAAACAGTGTAGACCCAGATCAGTCACCAACCTAGAATGTAGCATAGAATTATGGTCAGTGTGTTTTCTACATTTTCAATTGGCTTTAGTATTTATGTCTTCCCCACGTACTGAGGCGACAAATTGTTTTGCACGAGTTGTTAAGTGACCAGTCCACTCATAAATATTCATCAAGGGATTAAACAACCTTCTAGTTTTGTTTTCTTATGCTTCAAACAAGGCAGACCCTGATCAGATGCCATTTTCCATTGTAGTAGTGTATCTGGTTGTGCACTTTTTGAAAATGTCAGAATGTCCATTTCATGGTGACACCAGCTGACGATATTGGCAGCTGCCCTATCAGTCTGTGACTAACTATAGTTGCACACTGTCCAATTAAGATGCTTAAATCAAAACATCTTCAAGAATAACTTCTTTATTTCTCCATCAAACCCTATGTTGTGACCACTCTTTAGAATAGTCTCTTCGAGATGATTCTAAAGTGTGGTCACAACATAGGGTTTGGTGGAGAAAAGATGATTTTAGTATCTGAATACACACATTTATCTGTTGCTCTGGTTGCACCTTTGTTCACACATCACTTGATATATTGTACATTGCAACAGGCTTTTTATTGTCAACTAGTAATGTTTAAGAACTACATTTAGATTTATATGTTTTTTCTTTGTTTCGTTTGTATGTTTTTGTTCAATTTTTTTGAAAAGTTGAATGTCAGTATAAACTGAACAGCTTTGAGATTGCTAGACATGATCATCTTAGTGCAACTCCATGTGGTACTGGGGTGTGCCTGGATGGCAAAAGAATGGTTACCACTGCTCACCCGGTGCATGATTGTAAGAAATGACTTATAAGGGTTTAACATAAACTGGAGTTTCTGCATCTCTGATTCTGGATCCATACCCCATATTTGATCTCGATGTTAATGAGATATGGGTCCAGCATATTTTCTCCTGTCTCAGCGCCATATAACCTGTATAGTGTTGCGGTGTCATAAAATCCAACTCACTCACTCACTCTTTGTATGTATTTATGGAGTAAATTGGTAAGTCACAATTAAAAAGAAGTCTAATTATGGGTTTGTAAGGCTGGTGCTTTCTGCATTACTTTTGCCGTGTGTTTAGCAACCACCTATTGACATGTTCTACTGTATCGGACAATTGTTTCATTAGTTAACCCTTTGCTTGCTATTCACGTCAATATACATACCTGTAAATAGTGAAGTTTCAGCATAATTCGCGTTTTTGCTGCAGGAGCTGTCTCATCAGGGTCTGCACTATTTACAAGTTGATTGTGCAACCAGTGCACTCCACAGCGGTGATTGCACAGCGAAATACTTGTACACAGTGAAGATATATGTAATTATACAACAGGGCATGGGTAAAGAAGGAGAAATGTATTTTAAAATTCAGCAAGCGAAGGGTTAAGAATCAAGAGTCCCATATTTTTATAATTTTGTTATAAGTTAGATGTAGATTTCTCGTTTTCCCCCCTGTCATTTTGTCATTGAAATCTATTGTTTCATATTAGTGCAGGTAAAATTTAACCCTGTTAACCCTTTCAATGCTGAGTTTTCAAATGGACTGTTCCAAATCTCAAATAGGTCAAGATTATCATCAATATTCAGGGATGTCTTTAAAGAAATGTGTAACATGAAAAATAGTGTAGACCCTGATGAGAGGACTCCTCTAGGAGCCCTCTCATCTAGGTCTACACTGTTTGCAAAGGACATTAGTGACTCGTTTCCTGCATTGAAAGGTTTAATGATGTTAACTTTTGCAGGGTAAAACATTTGCATTCTTTATGTGACCACCAATATAGCGGAAATAAAACAGTCACCAATAATAAGCCTTATAGAGTACAGGGACCAGAATCTAAATGTCTCAGAGTAGTTACCTTATTACCTCATAGGCTATTTTAGACCCAACCACTTTGAATAAATCTACTGCAAAAGAGCATTCACTAGAAAACCAGGATATTTTAGAACTGTGTAGTTTTTAAACCATTGCGATAAATAGAGCAAATGCTCAGTTTATCACAATGGTTTTAAAAAGTGACTTTTACAGATGAGTTAAAGGGTGTCAATATGAGGGAATGGATCAACCATTGACCTGATAAGTTATGTTTTTAACCATTTCCCTGTTCAATATTAACACATTCATCCATAGGCTATTTTGAGAATAAATCTACCGAAAAGGAGCATTTACTAGAGAAAAGGAATATTTTAGAATTGTGTAGTTTAGAAACCATTGTGATAAATTAGACATTTGCTCCTCTGGAGCAAGTGCTCTAGTTATCACAATGGTTTCAAAAAGTTACTTTTACAGAGACGTAGAAAGGCGTATTTATGGAGGAAAGGGTTAATGTAATAATATAACATCATGCTGCAATTCTTAAAATAAATTTCTCTTACTTCCTTGATAAAATATGGTCAGTGTGTCAAACAGTTTGGATCTTGATGAGATGCCGCATTATGTGGTATCTCATCTGGATCCAAACTACAGTAAAACCTCTCTATAATGGCCACTAAATTGTGTTTGTTAGTTTGTATTTAGGGCAGGTAACTGCTTAAAGCAAGGTGAAAGTAAAACAGAACACTCCTATAGGAGCGCTCTGTTTTACTTTCACCTTGCTTTAAGTAGCCACCTGCCTTAAACACATTTTTTTACATAATTTAGTGGCCATTATAGAGTGTTTACTGTACATGTATTTGCATAAGTAATCACAATTTCGCCGCTAGCGGCAAACAAATTAAAAACTGTTGTGAGAGCATTTACTTCCATTTGTGGTGCTCTTTGTTTCTTCCTTCTCAGTAATTCATTTACTATATTAACCCTCTCCTCCATGTATATTAATTCATGAATGTATTACTGTATGAATATTTGTGGACTGAATTTTTATACCAGTATTAACAATGAATTTTTGACTGTGACAGATGTCAGAATTGTATATCTTTTCCATAAGCAAATAGAGCAGACCCTGATTAAATGGCTCCTACTGGAGCTCTCAGATCTAGGTCTACACTGTATAAGGGGGAAAGGTTGAATTTTACTTTACACTAAGTGGATGCTATTTAAACCATTCCCTCGTATGCTATTTTTAGACCCAAGTTTTGTGTCACCTGCCGAGAGACAGTGTGTCACTTAGGTGTCACTTTTCCGTCGTCCATTTAAAGAAGTGACTTTTAAAGAGATGTCAAAAGGTGCAATGTGAGGGAATGAGTTAATAACAATACACAATGGTTTGTAGGTAGCACAGGTCTTTGACATGTGCTGCTTTATGAGAATAAGACGTACTTGGGACATACCAAGGTGAAGGATTAACCCTTTACTCCATAAATACGCCTTTCTATGCATTTTGCAAACAGAGAAGACCCAGATGAGATGTCATGATTCCTATAGGAGCCATCTGATCAGGGTTTGCTTATGGAATAATAGTATAGATCTGATTCTACAGTCTGCTTCTGTAAAAGATTCATGTGTTCATTTGCCCTTTTAAAAATTAACCTATTGCATTTATGATGTCATCATTTCTAATATGAATATTCATGGAGTAAAGGTTTAATACCACATACTAATGCATTATCTTGTAGATGACTTGGATTGTGCTTTATTGTCTTCAATCATTGCACGGAAATAAATATAGGTTCTTGTTCCCAGGTTTTCTCTTTAAAACGGGCCAGATATTAAGAAAAATGATTTTTATAATTCAACTCAGTTAGCGAGTTATTATATTTGATTACCGAAATTGCCCAGAATAATTGGACAGATAAACATAACCCTTTCCGAATTCTATGTTTATGTTAGTAATAATGACATGATTATTAGCTGAAGTTTTATAATGCAAACTTTTCAATGATTGTTTATGCTTTGACAAAAACTATAGTCTATTAGAATTAAATCTACATGTATATAATATCAAAAGCTCCTATAGTAGCCTTCTGATCTGGGTCTACTCTGTTTGCAAATGCTGGAAAATGCATCTACATGAAGTAAAGGGTTAAGCAAATGGCACAGACAGATCAGACTGCTTCTTCATGGACTGCACTATTCACTACCCTTTTAGTTTCATTTTAACACATTCCTTCATATAAACGTCTTTTCACGTGTTTGCAAACAGAGTAGAAACCATGATCATTTGGCTCCAATAGGAGTCTGCAGTATTTGTTATGGTTTTAGTTTCATTCTAAAGTTACCAGTGCCAATATTGATTTATTCAGCTGTACAAACTGGTGCAGTGAGGAAATTTGGTGTCCAAATATTTAGGTTAACCTCTTCTCTCCTAGACTATTTATAGGCCCAACCTCTAAAGAAAAGTAGAATTGTGTAGTTTTGAAACCATTGTGATAAATACAGCATTTGCTTCTGTGGAGAAAATGCTCTGTTTATCACGATTGTTTAAAATGTGACTTTTATAGAGGCACCAAAATGTGTCACTAGGAGGGAATGTGTTAACTAATGCAGGGATTTTAGGATTTTATATGATTGACAATACTGTAATAAACAATTGAGTTTTATATGATTGGCATTTTGACAATAGTTTTATACTGTAATAAACAGTTGTGTTTTATATATGATTGCCAATCTTATAATAAACAATTGAGATTTTTATTGCCTTGATTGGTCTCCTTGTCCCATTGCAGTGATCCTATTTAAACCTTTTCCTTCATATAAACACTTTTTAATGCATTTGCAAACAGAGTACACTCAGATCAGATGGCTGCTATAGGTCTGCTCTGTTTGCTAATGGAATTTGATATCTCTGTTAATACTTTCTAAAATAACTACATTGCTACATTGTTACATTGTTCCACATTTCATTATAACTACTTTATCCATGAATATTCAGCAGGTAATGAACTTTGGAATAAACATAGAACAGGGAAAGAATTAACCCTTTCCTTCACATAAATGACCCAACCAATCACGTAGGAGCCGTCTGATCTTGGTCAACACTGTTTGTAAAGGTATAGAAATGCATATTTATAGAGTAAAGGGTTAAAGACTTAAACATACCAGAGTATATTGAATGACAAACAGTGCAGACCCTGATCAGAGCTCCTCTAGAAGACTTCTGATCTTGGTCTACACTGTTCGTAAAGTATAGATATGCATATTTATAGAGTTAAAGACTTAAACATACCAGAGTATCTTGAATGACAAACAGTGCAGACCCTGATCAGAGCTCCTCTTGAAGACTTCTGATCTGGGTCTGCACTTCTTGAAAATGATGGTGTATATGTTTCCCAGGTTGATATAATTAAAGAGTTAAACAGTGCTGAATTGATTCAATCAGCTTACGAATCGATGAAAATGTGAGATTGCTAGCTGTCCTAATATTACAGGTAAGGTGATCAAGAAATCAACATGGTGCCGGGGCGTTAGTAGTTGCATGACCCTTTCCATGTTGAATATTCATATAAGAAACTAGAACTACCACTAAAGGTGATGAATACCCCCACCAGCACATTTGACATAGAGATGGGGGTTATAGAAATAAAGCACTACAATATCTGCTACAGTTTAGAAAAAACTCTGGAAAACCTGAAAGTCAAAATGCTGTAATTCCGTTTAAAAATGTAGTGTAACAAAATTCAAACTCGATCTCATTATTCATTAACTCATTATTATAAAGCTACATACCAAATATCACATCAATATCTGCAAGGGTTTAGTCTTAGAACAAAACGCCGGAAAACCTGAGTTTCCGGAAAAGTTCTAAGTGAAATCACTGTACGTATTTCCACGAAGTGTATTTACTTCGTGGTATTTCCGTGAAAAATCAATGAAGCGTAACGAAATTCAAACTTAATCTGTAACTCATTATAATAAAGCCACATACCAAATATCACTTTATTATCTGTAAAGGTGTAGAAAAAAATCCAGAAAAACCTGAATTTCCGGAAAATTTCTAAGTAAAATCACTGTATTTCCGTGAAAAATCAATGAAGCGTAACGAAATTCAAACTTGATCTGTAACTCGTTATAATAAAGCCTCATACCAAATATCACTTCAATATCTGTAAAGGTTTAGAAAAAAATAATCCGGAAAACCTGAATTTCCGGAAAATTTCTAAGTAAAATCACTATATTTCCGTGAAAAATCAATGAAGCCTAACGCAATTCAAACTGATCTGCAACTCATTATTATAAAACCACATATCACTTCAATATCTGTAAAGGTTTAGAAAAAAAACTCCGGAAAACTTATAAATAACAAAAGGCAATAACTCCAAAAATACTTAAGACAGAGTTACAAACCTTGTGCACCGCACTTGCGGTCAATGAGATCTATCTATATATATGACGTTTGAAGTCAATATCTTTTATACTTTGGAAGTTATGATCCGGACAAGCGTGACGGACGGACATGGTGACTCCAACCCCCCCCCCCCCCATCCCCCCAAAAAGTCTGTGGGGGTATAATAACGACATCATGAATATTTATAAGCTGAATGTTTATAATGGCATATGTACAAGATTCTTTATAGGATCTCGTGTGATCGACTTATTAAGATCAAGGTCAAGTGCCATATTGGAGCATTTAAATACGGTAAAAGTGTTCACAAACACATCTTGTTGGTTTTGATAGAAGCTAGAGTCCGAGATATATCATAATTTCATAAGCAAACAAAGCAGACCCTGATCAGACGGCTCCTACAGGAGCCATCTGATCTGGATCTACTCTTTTTGCAAATGCGTGACAAAAGTGGTTTACATGAAGGAAAGGATTTATGTACCCAAAGTGAACACAATGTGTGAGTGCTTACGGTTATAACATGTAACAAGCAAGGTTTTACGCAAGCGTAAAATGGCTGCGTTAAACATGTTTAAGAAGGGTAGAAGATAAAAGAGAGAGCAATATTATTTAGTAATTTTGACTAAGAGATACTTGTATACATGTGACATTTTTAAAATGATTGCAGAATGAGGAAAATGCTTTAATAATATATCAGTAGATCTAGAATTCTAGTTACATTAAATTTTTATGTCTGCATAGTAAAAAACACTAAAATCACTAAAATGATGTCGTCTATTTACATTGCACACGGTGTAGATTCAGATCATGAGGTTCACAATGGAGCCTTATATGGTTTGGATATACACTGTTTGTCTATTTACAAATACACTAAAAGCACTTAAAATAATGTTATTTACATTTCACACTAACAGCACCCATAACCATCTTTAACTCATTGCCTGCTAGCAATGAATTTTGAAGACCGTTGATGACCCTTGCAAACAGTTTGGATCCAGTTGAGACCCAACAAAAGTGAGGCCCAATCCCTAAATTTCAAACAGGTTGTCAAATTTGCGTGGATTGATTAGGGGCTACACTGATCAGATTTCGGTTTAATTAAAAAAAAACATAAAACGAACAAGGCAAGGTGCATGTTCTTGTTACAAAAAGCTTTATTTGTTACTGGTATATCTACCTGTAATATATAAGGTGTGAAATACAATCGCTATATATATAATTGCTTTCTAGGGGAATTTACCATTTGGATTACTATATATCTATATAATTGTAGGCGAGTTGGTCATTAGGCGAATTCACCAGCACCCCAATCTACTAAGCCTGAACCGGGTCTTCACTAAACTTCAACTTTATACTGTCGGCAATCGTTCACCGATTAATATTTACATTCGCCCTGCAACGTCCCTATATAACCTTATTCTAAAAAGAAAGTTGCATTTTCCAATGAACGTTCATTTCAATACCGGATCCATTGAAATATAAGAAATACAATGGAATATAAATATAAGAAATGAATGACGTGCTCCCAGTGTTCATGAGGTTATGCAACGCATAGCTTTACGAGCAAAGATTCACGTGAAGCCCTTCGGGCTTCACTAACTTTGCTCGTAAAGCTATCACTCATTCTCAAAAGTTTTGGGATATTGACACTATAAAAATCAGATATATCAAACATTTCACAAATGGTTTATTTAACAGAATTCAAACAGCAAATACTTTATAGAGTAAAGTGAAAAAATATTTTTAACATCAACCGATCCCTTAAAATTTGCCAAAAGGTGCAAATTACATGAAATGATACCTGTTTTTATATCGTGTAATGTCCGATACTTAGATGATCATGTCTGATATAAACCATACATGCTAATTTGCATAGGAGTATTCGAATGTAAAACAGGTAATTGATAAAATGACATATCTACTCAATAAATGATAGCTCTATCTGTGACTTTCTATGTACATTTATCACAAAAAAACTGTATCCGGAAATAATGTATTAACTGAAACATTGGGATTTATACTGGTAAAATGAAGTACGACCTTTTTCCAGTTTCTACATCTTCAAAATAACATTATCGAAAAAGCTCAAGTTTGCCGGGTACGATATATCATTTTATATTTAATGTATAAAACATTTTGGGACATATTTAAAACGATGTTTGCTCAGATGAAATAACTTATAACTTAACTATGTACAATGTATCGGACAATACACCAGTTCCTAACAATTTTGTAAAAAAAATCAAAGTTAATTCATATGCAATTAACAGATATTGCTAATCTTAGAGTCGAATATACAGGCTGACACACCCTTCTACTTTCATACAGCAGTAATTTAACAGATTATAAAATTGTTCTCTGTTAGGAATCATTGTGCGTATTTATATTCATAAAAGTACATTCCCTCCAACCCCATTCTCAAGAACTAACAAGGCATTTATACAACTGCATAAACCAAAGTAGATGTGTCATACATAATTTAATGTGCGAAACTTGAACTCAAATGATAAAGAACATTTGACTTTACTTAAACAAAGGAGGCATCGGTATACTTCCTGTATTATTTGTAGCGAACATTACACAGCGAACATTACACAGCTAACAAGTAATGCTGATCTCAAACCTACATTCAAGCAAACATATTGATTATCATTTAATACAGAATAGTTTCCTAAGGCATATTTATCCGTTAAAATGTTATGACAAACTTGTTTTATTTAATTTTAAGGAACCAGGTATCGAACAATACATAAATCTAAACGATCAATCAATCAATGATTGCATTAAACAAAATACAATGTTTATAGCAACTGATGTCAATTACAAACAAAAAAGAAATGTGGTGACACGTTAACAATTTCTATATCTTTTTAGAGCTTTGAATGAAGTTCAAATGATTTTTATCAAAAAGTTTAAAAGGCAAATTCTTTATATTTATAATTTAAACCGTCCTGAGCCTGCATCGATTTTTGGTCATCGAGTATAGCTTATTTCATGGATGGGGTGTTTCTCCTGTCAATACTGAATGCTGATCGTCCTTGGTCACATGGTCAAAAAATCGGTCTTCACGTGAGTTATGTGAATTTTGAATGAATGGGTAGTTCATTTGTGTGAACAACTATCATACTAACGTTGACGAAACGTCATGACGTTTCATCACGACGTTACGTCAACGCTGATATTACGTTTGTGGACGTGATTGCCTGTACAGTATTTACAAAACATATAGATCTACATGTAATCACTTATTTCTGTCACAAGTATAAAGGGATTGGATTTTTACATGGTCATCTTCGCCAAAACGAAACATTCTTTTTGTTTCACCAGTTTCAACTGGTGCTCGAACAAGACATAAACTATCATTAATATTTAGCCATATCCTGTCTTCATGCCTAGGCCACTAGAAGAATAATTTCGTCCTCTCCATGAAAGACACCTCTACTTCATTCTCGTCCTCATCAATACCCATATTACATGTACATGACCTAAATACCATTCAGACTCATAGAGAGAAGCAACATAACAACTGACTTCATTGTTCAATGACCTTCACTCTTTGTTGTTTGCTCACCTGAACTTTCAGAAGTGCTGCAGTGGGCACATTTTCGGTTTGGACTGACTTTTGACTTACCAGTGTTAGTCTTCTCAGTGGAACTTGGTATTTCTTTTCGAATTTCATGTGTTGCAGCGTTGGCCAGTCAGCAGTTTACACAATAGCAACTGGTATACGTACAAATTAGACTGTCCGATGCAAGCTACTGCATGTACTTGCATAGATGCGATATCGTAGCTGTAAGACTGATAACGACTAGCGTCCAGTTTACAATAGGATAACAAAAGGTCGTTAGCACTTAATTGAGAAACAAATAACCGAGGAAGAGTTAAAACTGAAAATAGAAGGTATCGTACAATACTATAAATTGCTGTATTCAAACGGGTGCTGATTTCTATTTACTATTCATAAAGAGATGTGAACCATTGCATTGACTCAAACCGGCTGTTATTTATTACTTTATGAAATGAACATCACTTTTATGTTAAGTTTAGTTTGCCAATGCCTTTTAATTCGATGGTAGTGTCAGTTCAATGCACAATATCGCGGACAATACATTAAACGTCAAAACTTGGCGACAGCGATGTTCAGATATATAGGGTGTACGTTAAAGCTCAGTTAGTACTTTGCAGGATCAGACTATGATAGCCAAGGCTTTGCTTGACACGAAGAGGTATAACGAACGTTTCTACAATGTTTATTTTTCAAAATTTACATGCATGAATTCGCTCTTGATAAAAAACGACAGTCTCGAACAATACAAATAGCGCGTATATGGTGGAATATTAATGCCAATACAGCAGTTTTTCGAAAGTTTTGTTTTGTAACAAATACTACTGATAAAGTGCTTAGTTTATGGGAGGAAATATGTGGCGTTTTAGAACTCTCAAAGAACAAATAAACGGCGACATCAATATCCCAAAACTTTTGAGAATGAGTGTATGCGTTGCATAACCTCATGAACACCGGAAGCACATCATTCATTTCATAATTATTTAGTATGTTTGCAGCTATAGTAATCCATTTAAAAATGAGCGTATAATAGCTTGAAAACATCCGGTAAAGGTTACCCGGTAATGACTGACCTACGTCGGATAGAGTCTGATCAAGTATTATCTTAAAGCCCTATTAGTAAAAGAATACCCTGAATTGTATCAGTAAACATTCTACATACATTAATAAGTGATTTCATCATAAATTCAAAAGCAGTATGCTGGCGTAAACTTCCGTTTTCATCTCCAGACTCTACGTACACAACCCTCCGAAATTTCGCCAGACTGCAGTCTGGAAAAAGAGAAATAATAAGCTATTATGCAATACATATCAAATGCATACTGACCAGACACTACCCGACTTACATCGGCCATTACCGTGTCACCGGGGTAATATTTGCCGGGTGTTTTCAAGCTATTATAGGCTATTTTGTTAAGGATATTACCTGTTACAGCTGCAAACATACTAAATAGTGTTATTTATCAGCATTATAATCATGACAATGCACCTAATCGTCTTTAAAAGCCCCCAAACTCTACCAGACTCAACCGGACTGTCCTTAAAAGCAATAGATGACGTATATATGACTCAATGATACAGTGCAGTCAGACTAAGAATAAGAATAAGTCAGACTAAGAAACTATAAAAGGACCCCTGAAAAAAACAGTGTTGTTATATTTTCTGGTCCTTCGGGATCATTAGTTTTCATGTTATTAGTTTTGAAAATTGAATACTGCTTAAGCCGGTGCTAGGGGGCGTGAGTAGTGTTGCACTTTTAATTACTACCCATGAACAGACTCAATAAAACCGAGTCTGCAATTTTCTCTGTTTGCATTTCTACTTTTGCTTTCGAGGGATCACCCATATTCAGAATGATTAAACAAAGGTGACATTCTTTAATTCCAGTGGCATTTTTTTTCACTTAACGGTGACATTTTTTCCTATGGCATTTATTCCGATGGCATTTTTTCCAGTGTCATTTATTCCTGCATTCATTTGAGAATTTGAAACAAAATAATGTGGGACAAAACTTCTAAAGAAAAAACAAAGACCTATGATAACACATAGATCTTTGAAAACTAATGTTAGCAGGTCTTTATGGCTCTGTCCTAAATAGAATTGTATTGCCTTGTCTTATCATCTTTCAATCTTGTCTTATCATATTTCAATAAATAAAATATTTTGAGTCGGCATGCAAGTCAATGTTGTCTTTTCGACAGTTTTATTTCTTGCGGCCAATAAGTTGCGTTCTGAAACCGAAAGGGAACCCCCAAATTTAAACAGGAAAGGCAGCCATTTTGATCCGTCAGCAAACGCTGAATAGATAGAAGTAAACGTAGAATTGTCGTCAGAAATACTAACCGTTTAGTTGACGTCCGAGACATTACACACATCAGTCGAAACGATTTATTACTTTATACAACAGGTAATGCAACATTGTGACGGAAGTGTCTTTGTGTTTTTCATTAAATTTGTTCAGGATCGAATTCGGCGGTGGTAAACATTAATCCGATTTTCTCTTCCTCATTTTCTGACCACGTTTGAAATAGTGTAGACAGACTTGATATTTCCTGATAGGAACTGCTGAATATTTTAAATTAATTGGACGAAGTACATTTGTTTTTTCCGCTAGTTTCAGTATACGCATGTTTAATGTGTGAACAAATTCCATGATGTTTATTGCCGACCCGTTTTTACTTGTTGAGAATAATTATTGTGCCATTGATTTCTAGGGGAATTTATTGTATGGTTGCAGAATTATGAACATGTACGTTTGCCAGGAAACTAAAGAACCATTTAAAATCATTATTATGAAGTCACATTATGGTTTTGTGTAAATTTCATCACTTGGCTGTCAAATAGAAAATGACATCATTTCATGTTTGGTTTGCTCAAACATGACATAGGTAAATATCACGGTCCCGGGTCGTTTCGGACCCAATCCGTTTCGGCCTTGGTCGTTTCGGCCACATTTGGGACCGAAACGACCAAGGAATACGTGGAATATATCAGCAATAGACATCAAATTTTATTTAAACAAATTATGTTCTCTGTTTAAGAAAATTGACCATTAACAAGAAGAAAATATTCCAAAATAGGGAATTAATATAATACGTAAATACTTGAACTGCTCTGATCTAATATTTCGACCACTAAGGGCCTTTTTGACATGATAATCTTTGAAAAAGGCCCTTAGTGGTCGAAATATTAGATCAGAGCGGTTCAAGTATTTATGCATTAACAAGAGACAAGAAATTAAGAAAGCAAAGAGATATCCAGTCAGATTGGACAGGATGTCTAAAATCCTATATAGTGCTATTGCACTTAGTTGTTCCTCAACAAGCTCCATCAGGCATCTGTTTCCACCCTATATGAATCAAATATAAACCCAATAAGAATAAATTGTTTAATATTTCTGAGAAAAAAAATGATGCAAATATTGATAATTGCTTAAATTTGTAATTACAATAATTAGTGTTTTTGTAAACTCTTATTGAAATATTTTATTGAATTATCAAACAACCTGTGGACAATATGGATGCACATTCTAAATTTTTATAAAGTAGTATTTTCAAGGGAATTAGTGTCGTCTGATCTGTGTCTACTCTGTTTCCAATTTCCTGAAAAGGTGTTTATATGTGGGGAATATTTAAAACAAGCCTGTGTCCGTTTCCAAGGGAATTATTGTGGTTTGCAGAAATAATAATTCATCAGCTGGCTAAAGGTTAACATCTAACCTATCATCTTACCTATGTCCTTATTGGATTCAATTCTGCGTATTCCGTTCAATCATATCAAAAGTGCCATTTATACCTTTGAATGTGGCCGAAACGACCAGGGCCGAAATGGATTGGGTCCGAAACAACTAAGGACCGAAACGGATTGGGTCCGAAACGACCCGACACCAAATATCACAAGTCAAGCAGTTAAACCTGTCCCTGTTCTGTATTTATTCAAAATTTATTTTAATATCCAAGTTAGTACTGAATATTCCTGGACTTCTACGTGACAACTTCTACAGGAGCCGTCTGATCAGGGTCTGCTGTTTGCTCCTGTGTTTGCTAATGATATTTGATACAATGATAGATCTGTCTTTAGTTTTTAAAATAGCTACAATGAAAATCAAATATCAGGTTTATTACAAATGGCTTTTTTCTCCTCCAAACAGAAGAAGCAGCTTGTGTATGTTCAGTTACAACTTCCCTTTATTATTTTTGATAAATTAATAGTTTAACAATACTCAATGTTGACCCCTCTATGGGTCTGATCAGGCTGGTGGCAGTCTTGAATCGACTTCAACTTTTACTATTTTTACTTCACTCCAAACAAATTTAGTTAAATAAAAAAAATTCTCTGCAGTTGAATTTATGCAAAGAGATCTGTAATTATTCTGTTATATGCATTTCCTTTAGTGGTTTCAGAACACTGTTAGCCCTCTTGAGTTGGCAATTTGGAGTGTTGAAACCTCGTGTTAACAGATTGAATGCATAAATTACTATAAATTAATAATAGGACACTCGGTACACACTAATTATTAGGGCCCCACACCTTTGTGTGGGTGCACTATAGTAATCGCCTTGTCCGTCCATCCGTCATGCTTTTTTTGTCCGCTCTCCAACTCAAATAGTTTTCATCTGACATTCACCAAACTTTAAGAGAATTTTTATAGGTGTAAAATCTTGACCAAGTTTGATTACCACCTGCATCACATTAGACCTTGGTTCAGTCAAAATTGGCCATTTTTAGCTCGTCTGTTTCGAAGAAATCACGAGCTATTGTCGTAATCCCGGCGTCCACGTCGGCCGAAATCTTAACATTGACCATAACTTGTTCAATTCTTCATTTACAACCTTCATTTTTGGTATGCATGTTCATCGTGACAATGATGACAGACGAGCATTGCACCCGCTTGCGGTGCTCTTGTTGCCTTATCCGCTCTCTAACTCCAATAGTTTTCATCTAATCTTCACCAACAGGGGTGTAAAAAAATTTCAAAAGCTACTCACCCTGCAGGACTAGTGACCACTGAAATCCACTCGCCCTTATGCAACTTTCACTCGCCCTTGATTTTTCCATACATATGTACTCTAAAAACCAATGTGATCTATATCATATAAAGTTGATTATGAACGGAGATAAAAATTGAAAGTATATGTTTTTATTGCAAAAAAATAAGCCTGTTTAAACTTCAAATGACTAAGTCATGCAGGATCAGTGCAACTTTGTATGATCTATTAAATCAGTGAAATGTTCAGCAAACGGTTGGATTCTAAACTATTTTCGATCATAGTCATCAAATGTGGCATAAACACATCAATTGCTTTCAGGTATGAACCTAATTACTGTAATTAACACACCCTCCGCTAGCCTATTATACTATACAATTCCCAGTTTGACGAAACAATTTTTTTTCATAAAGTCCAGTTTGACGAACCGGTAGTTTGACGAAACCACCATACTCCATTTAGCCCATTCAAACTCATTGAACCATTTTTCTTGATCTCATACTCATACTATTTATGTGGTTCTTTCTTTTCTCTTTCTTTTTTGTCGTTATCTCCAACTCATGCTTCCCCGCCGGAGAACGAATGAAAGCTTGTTTGTTTAGACATTTTGACATTATTGCGGGTAAATCTTGCGGTGCTTCTGTTTTTGTCGGCCTCTAAACTTTTTACTCGTTTCAATTAGGTACGAAAGCGTCGGAAGGTTTAAATCAAGAATTTTTCACAGTTTAACGAATTATTGTACTGAAAAACGTTATAAAGCTGTTATGTATATTTTAATTTCATAAAACGGTTGAGTATTTGAACGACCACTTGAAATATTTAAAACAAATAAACTTCCCTTGGGCGAAACATTTCTACTTGGGCCGAATATTTCTCGCTAGGTAACAGGTGCGCTTCAATCGGAATGCCTCTAAATTCTTTGTAGATATTATTAAGTGTGAGACAGAGTGGAAATTCTGTCTTCAATATGACATTTGCAAAGACTTTTCGGGCGTTTTAATTTGCAATTTAAGGTATTTTACTCAAGGTTATCAATTGGGAAAATGTCAGAACCAAAAATCTACTCGCCCTTTAGGGCGAGCATATGTTTTAAAGCACTCGACCGTCTCCAAAACCTACTCGCATTGGCGAGTGGGCGAGTGGAATTTTACACCCCTGACCAAGCTTTCAGAGAATGTTTATAGGTGTAAAATCTTGACCAAGTTCGATTACCACCTAAACCGCATCAGACACCTCTTAGTTATGGCCCTTGATTCAGTCAAAATTGTCCGTTTTAGCCATGTCCGCTCTCTAACTCTAACAGGGTTGCCACGCGTCAGGGAAATTGAATTTTTTTCAAGGTCAGGGAATTTTGAGAACTGTCGGGGAAATTTGAAAATATAGGCAATTGTTAGGGAATTTTGAAAAAACATGAAAATGAAGGTCATGTATTTTAAATTTTCATATTGCATTACAGAAATTATGACGGAAACACCAAATTTCGCGACGTAATGTGTCTGGAAAATCTGAAATTGTCAGGGAATTGTCAGGGAATTTTTGTTTCCTCTGGTTTGTGGCAACCCTGTCTAATAGTTTTCGTCTGTTCTTCACCAAACTTTCAGAGAATGTTTATAGGTGTAAAATCTTGACCAAGTTTGATTACCTTGACCAAGTTTGATTACCAGTCAAATCGCATTAGACACCTTTGAGTTATGGCCCTTGAATCAGTCAAAATTGGCCGTTCTAGCCTTATCTGCTTTCTAACTCAAATAGTTTTCATCTGATCTTCACCAAGCTTTCAGAGAATGTTTATAGGTGTAAGATCTTGACCAAATTCGATTATCACCTAAATCGCATCAGACACCTCTAAGTTATGGCCTTTGATTCAGTCAAAATTGTCCGTTTTAGCCTTGTCCGCTCTCTAACTCTAATAGTCTCCATCTGTTCTTCACCAAACTTTCAGAGAATGTTTATAGGTGTAAAATATTGACCAAGTTTGATTACCTTGACCAAGTTTGATTACCAGTCAAATCGCATTAGACACCTTTGAGTTATGGCCCTTGATTCAGTCAAAATTGGCCCTTCTAGCCTTGTCCGCTCTCTAACTCAAATCGTTTTCCTCTGATCTTCACCAAACGTGC
This sequence comes from Azorinus chamasolen, assembly GCA_963576725.1. Lineage (NCBI taxonomy): Eukaryota > Metazoa > Mollusca > Bivalvia > Cardiida > Solecurtidae > Azorinus > Azorinus chamasolen. The sequence continues at coordinate 95,824,571 of OY755238.1, read as the reverse complement.
GGAGAATGTTTATAGGTGCAAAATCTTGACCAAGTTCGATTACCAGTCAAATCGCATCAGACACCTGAGTTATGGCACTTGATTCAGTCAAAATTGTCCGTTTTAGCCTTGTCCGCTCTATAATTCAAATAGTTTTCATTTTATCTTCACAAAACTTGCAGAGGATGAGAATGTTTATAGGTAAACAGTCTTGGACAAGTTTGATCATCATGTGGGGTCCTTTCTTACTTGGTCAGTGTTCTAGTTTATTTCCCAATTATCAAACTGAGAACTAACACAGTTGCCTGAGTAGTGGTGTAATTGTTTCTTACCTTTGACCAACAAAGTCTGACTTAAACTGTCCGGGATAAAAGCAAGCCAAATTCAATTAAGGGCCTTGTTTTTCTCCTTGTCGCATATCGTTAGGTGTCATTTCCCTAGTTTGAGTAAAACGCATGCCACTAGAAGAAATTGGAAACTCTAACAGCGAAACTTATAAACAATGTCGTCATCTTTTGACAAGACTGGTTTCCCGCATAATCTGTTCGCTTACATGTTCAAGTAGGGCACAAATCGTGACCCAGCAGGAATCACATTTTTCACACATCATTTAGGATTTCTGGTGTCTGCAGGGGAATTCCCCAGATAATATGCCAGTGTAAACGACTAACATACTTTGCACACA